>VFFE01006509.1:3525-23337 GCA_008921705.1 Burhinus oedicnemus | reverse complement strand
CTGGATGGGGGGCGCTGGTTCCCTCCTGTTCTGACTCCCCTCAGAGTCAGTCTCTGGTTCCAGGACCCCCAGGGCTGTGCGTCTGGAAGGCTGTCACCCAAACCCATCCAAACCTTCCTGGGACTGATGGCACCCCCGCGGCATGTGACGCTTGCCGGTGCCATGGGGGCTGCTTTCCCCGGTCTTGTCCGAATCCCTGCAAACCGAGGACTCTTTTCTGCTTCTACTGCTCATGTTCTCCACGTGCCGGCCTCCCCACGCACCGATATGCAGCATCACCTCCTGGGAGAGTGCTGCCAGCGGTGCCCACCGTCAGGTCTCCTGGCTAATTGTATACCTGTGCACTACGACGGTATCACCGGCTCGGCTAGTGCCCGCTTCTCCTCCAGATCCACGGCGCAGACCGCTTGGCTCTGAGGGTTGGTCTCAGCAAGGTATAAGACAGATTGTGAACGGTACCTTTGAAGGAGATTTTCACCCATGCGCACGTATGCACGCACAGTTGTGCGCAGTTCAGCTCACTACAGAAATCCATCACTTCTGCGTCACACCTGGATTCAGAGCAGAGATGATGCAGATTTCCTGCTACAAGGGAGCGTTTTGCTTCCATTGCCTCAGAAGTCAGGTGAATGCATGTCCCAGGAGAGGAAGCATCACTCAGGCCTCAGGTTCATCAATAAAAACTTAAATAATCCTCTTTCTCAGGAGCACTACTCACAAACAAACATCAGCAGAAAGACGCTGTAAGTATTGCAGCTCCTCTGCCAGTAAGACAATTCCCATTCTTCTGGACTGATTTGGTACGTTTTCAAGGGCTCAGCTATTGGCAAGGAAGCAGAGATGCAGAGTAAGTTGTTTTTTACTATTGGAGGAACTCCCAAAACTTCGTAATGTCTATTGTTTTCCAGTTTCTCCTTCAACACATTGCACTGGGGTGAATCACAGGGAAAAGGCTCAATGCGGCACATTATGTAGAGATACAAAGAGAGCAAATTTTCCCCTCAGACAATAATTAAGGTAAAGATGAATCAAGAGACTTACTTTGTTTTTAATTAATGATTTTCAAATTGATTTTCTATAGCTCTGGATTCTCAGATGGATTTTTTAATGACCAGACTCTTTCCTAGATACGGTCTTCAGAAGAGACATGTATTAAAGCCTCCAGGAGAATGGCACGAGTTGTGTCTCACAGAGTTACTGCGTGTTCCTGGGGGAGAACCGAGGGAGAGGTCAGCAAGAGCCATTTCGTGTTTGCGTAGGGGAATCTTATCTTCCTTTGAGATGACCATGTCCATTTTCCCAGGGAAATTCTATTTCTTTAGTGTTAAAGAAATTTACTTGACAGCATATATGATGCGAAAAGACGCCAGGGGAACGCTGCCTGGTTGCCTCTGCCTTCTCTGCCTTGCGAGAGCACAACGTTGTGTAGAGTAAAACACTTGGGAGAGACAGTGACCAGGCAGAGGGCAGAGTGACAACCCAGCGTAACGCAGTCATAAGGACACAATTTGGGGATGTGAACAGGGAAACGAGTGAGAACAGGCCCATGGCAGCCCAGTGTGATTCAGTCCCTCCATTTTGGGGTTTGCTATTTAAAAGGGAGTGGTCCAGTGGGATTGCGTCGGACATGGAGTACATTTTGGCCATGATATTAGTCTCATTTGCAGTTCCCACTGGTAATTTTTAGGCACAGTGAATCTGGTAGCTGTTGCGTGGGGGTGCTGAGCCAGCTGGCACATGTCACAGCAAGGCCACTGTCTGTCCTCTCCAAAAGGCCATGGAGGTTTGGGGAGGTCCTGACATAGGGAGAAAGGCAAAGCTCGTGCCCTTCTTTGGGAAAGACCGAAAGCTGTGGCGCTCCCTCCCCAGCTGTGCTCTCAGCGATGGTCAGACACATCTGTACTGCGCAGGCGTCCTTACCAGAGCACAGCGTGCTCCCCGGTGCGAGCCTCGCCGGCTGTCATGTCACCGCACGGCGCTCACAGCTGTGGGTCTTGTGCAAACTCTTTGCTTTGCTTTCTTCTTGGTGAGAGAAAGTCCAACTGAAGAGCAGAGAAAGAAACTTGGCTAGCGTTGGTCAGAGCCATCACATTTTATTCTTCTCCAAAGATGTGTCACCGTAAAAACAGTAATGTCTTTCCTGCATGCCGAGGACCTTCTTCCATTTTCACTGCCGCCTCCAGCATTAGCCAAATGTTTGGGGAGTAATTTTGTTCCAAATCCAACCTCATTATTATTCAGGCAATTTATGCCCTCCCGTTCACAAGGATTGTAATAACAAGAGCGGATGATAAGAAACCATTCTTCTGATAATGATTTAAATGGGAGTGTGTGGGATACCAGCCCTCTCTGCATCGTAATCCACCAATTGTTCTGATCTACGCAGTGCCTGCAGTCACCTGGCACCAGCTTCCCAAACTGTTTTAAAAAATACGAAAGAAATGCACCCATTTTTTCCTCAAGGTGTTTTTTGGGGAATGATCAGCACTCAGTAACTTCCCTCATTTAAGGACAAGTGTAACACACCTGTGTCCAGCATCCCTCTCTGCAAATAGGAAGGTCCTTACATATTAATTTGGTAGTTTTGATTTACCTTGGTGGAAGAAATCACATGTGAGAAAGGAATTTGGTTCAAGAGAGGAAGGGTTCGGTTAATTGTCGACCAGCTGGAGCTGAGAAAGCTGGAGAGGACTGGTCAGCATCACGCCGGTCATCCCCGCAAGACCTCGTCCATGACTGTGAGACTCCGGACGGGAGCTGGTGCCCCCTAAGCAGGGGGCTGTATGTGGGACCGATCCCCCCCGCTGTGGGATGGATGGGGACAAGGGCATCCTTGTCCTGACCAGAACCTGCAGGGATGAGAGGGAAGAGCCCCTCACACCTCTTGCTCTCCAGGAGCGTTTCCCGCCCCTAGCAGGCTCCTCTCGCATGCCCCCAGAGAGCCACCGCAGTGGCGGGGCACGGGACATCCCTGGTGTGGGACTGCCCTGCCGCCGGATCCCCACTCTGCCGCCCTGGGATGGAAACACTCCTCTGCAGGGTTTGGCATCTCCCTGCTCCGGCTGCACCGCACCGAGCACCGAGGAGCCTGCACACTGGAGCTTCGCACCGTGGAGGTCATGGGAGTCAAAAAAGTCAAAATAACAACAAAACAAGGACTAGAGGTTAATAATAAAAAACATTATTATTTTTAAAAGTTCAGTGAAATCTCTGTGCATATTTATTTTCCGTGCCTATCTACACATAAGCTGAGTGATTGTAAGAATTGAAGTCGCCTGTGGTGCTACGCAGGTGGATATTTCCGTGTGGTTTTCCTTTCTGGAAAAGATAATGCAGGTCTTCAGGAATTGCTGTCACTCCATCCCTTGTATTTTCTGGATTTCAAAGTACAAAAGTAAAACGTGTACCTCTCAACTATCTACGTAGCTCATTTGCTCTACAGGGAACCCCATAAACATGTCACAACACTCATCAGGCTCCTATGCAATTTTGTACAAATGCTGTTTTTCCGGTGCCTGGACTCCCCGCGGTCTGAAGGAGAGCAATGCCTCCAGTGCTCGCTACCACGACCTGATAAGCGCGGTCTTCCCCTCGTCCCTCCGGCTAGCGCCTGCAGCTCACTCTGCCTGCGGGGGGAAACGAACATAAACCACAGTTTCTTTTACCATGACATTTACAGAAAACATCGGAGCCATTTCTATAACGCTCGCTTAAAAACTGATCCTTTGCTTTGTCTAAACCATGCTGCTACAGAGACAGCGTCTCCAGCCCTAACGATGGCCATGGAAGCGGGTGCTGGTATTGCCTCTTGGGACCCATCTCTTGTTTGTTTAAGCTAATCGTGCTTCCAGATGCAAATAAGAACAAAAGAAGTTGTTTTTACCAAAGCAGAGCATTGCTTTCGCCCTGTGTTGATCTGTGCTTACCTCCTGCTCTCAGCAACAGCAGATCTTGAATTCTGGGCAATGCGGCGTCTGCCAAGCCCGCAGCACGGTAATAGTGCTAAAACAGCCCCGAGCAAACACCACGGCCAGTGTCTGCCTTGCAGTTCTCCGAGGTGGAGTAAAACTCCTGTGAAGTCCACTGAAGTGCAAAGAATTCTTAAAAAAAAGACAATTTGGAAGGTTTGAGCATTGGCCTCCCGCGAAGGGACACCTTTTGTCAGTGGCGTGTCAGGGCAGGCAGCGAAAACATGCATTTCTCTTTCAAATACAAACTTCTGGTGCTGTTTGTGCTGCCGCTGGGGAGAACATATTTTTATTCAGGTGCTGTAAGGAGCAGCCGTCTCCCGCTCACCCTGCTCCTGATGGGTGACAACATTCGGTACCATCTAAAACTTGTTCTGTAAACCTGGCACCGCAGAACCATCACATCAACAGCCCGGAAAAGAGGAGCAGTGCGGTGGGATGGTGCCGTGACTGCCTCCCCGCCACACACCTCTGTGAATCCCAGCCCCAGCTTGTTCTGAATCAGGAGGGGATGATTTTTCCTCTTTGCCGGTTGAGCTGAGGCTCTTGGGAAAGCGCCGGGTGCCGGGCTCGCCTCTCCCGTCCTCAGCACTGAGGGATGGGGAAGGCGGTGGCGGGGGCTTGCTAAAGAGAACGCAGGATAAAATTTGTTCTCTTCTAACTTTAAGGACTAACTTAGCCCCGGTATTTTGTAACTATCTTCTGGTGTTTAACTCACGCCCAGTTGCTGAACTGAATCCATTGAATGCCTTTTCAGGGCTTTGCTGGTCGTTGCTGCTGTTCTGCTCCTTTCTCGAGATGTCAGAGCACTCTCTGCAGCCCCCATTCAGCCAGGCTTGGCTGGAGTAACGCCAGAAAGGTTTCCAAGCCTTCCCTGAACCAAACACTGACAAGTCCGAAACCTTGCAGACCATGACGCGAGCGTCGTGCATTCCTTGCTCCGTGGCCGTGCGGGCGCGCGGTCCCCTGCGGTGGCTGGGCTGGCAGCAGGGATGCTGAGGGCCCTGGCACGGGCGAGGCAGAGCAGGACCTGGGCTACTTGGGGCTATCGAGTTCAGCCCAAATGAACGCAAGCTCTCAGGGCTGTGTTGGGTTCGGTTTCGTGGCAATTTAAACTAATCCGTGCTGGGACTGCCACTGCCCCGGCGCTCCCCCCGCCTCCGTACAGCCCCGTCCCTCCTCTTGCTGACCCTGTGATAAAACCGAGCTCAGTCCGGAGACCTAGAGGGGAGCCCAGAAGCTGATCGCTTCTTGGGTAGGGTTGTCCCAGTCACCCCCCTGCGCCCCCAGCCTCTCCTGGCACCAGGTCCCCACGGAGGGGCAGCAGGAATGCCGGGGGCACCGGGGCAGGCGGGCTGCAGCATCCCAGTGTAGATCAGCTTTAGCTGCCCTACAGCTGTAGCTGCAAGCATGAAAATCCCTGTCTGCGGGCTCTTACATCCTCATTTTCTGCAGTCTCTGAAGCGGGAGTGCTGTAGGTAAGCAGGAAAATAGGTCACTCAGTCGCTTCAGGTACTTGCGTTTGAAAACACAGCCAGCCAAGTAGATTAAAAGAGAAAAAGAGGGAGGAAGGGGAGAAATTAGACTAGTATGGTGAGGCACCATGAGCACCTTATCAACTGGTAATTTTCTCTATTATTTTATCTCTAGATAGCTTTACCGCAATGACATTTGCAGCACAGATACATCCTTGTGCATGTGAGCTTGCGTGCGCAGAACCAGCCAGATAAATAAAAATGGAGGAAATCTAAAAGATTTGCCGTGGCCAGGGATATTTCCTCAACGTGGGAGATTCAGCAGAGATTCACGGAGCTCGTTGTGGCCATGGTTTTTTCTGTGGGTTTTAGGAGGAGTTCAGACACACAGGTGACTGGCAACTGAACAGCCCCCTGAGTCCAGGCAATATGTTGTTAATCATACAAGTACCTAATACAAGATGGACATCAATAAGTGTCAAAGGTTCCTCCCAGGCCTCAGGTGTTGCAGGAAAAGCAATTTGCTGTATAATCAGCGGAGGTGATGAAGCCCGGTCTCCGGCAGGTTTGGTCCCCCCTGGCTGCAAGGAGCGAGCAGCCCCACAGCCCCCGTCTGCCCCATCCCCGCCGGGCTGTGCCGTGGCGGTGCCCAGCGGAGGCACGCTGCGCCCTCCCCGCAGCCAACGAGGGCTGCGCTTTCCGCTGGGGCTTTCAGCACTTGTCTCTATCAGAAAGTAATTTTTTATTACCGTATGGTAATTCCCTGTATTATACATTATTTTCAATAGAAATCGTATTTAAAAGGTGACATCCTTCAGTGATTAGCTGCGGAATATCCATTACTGGAGCAGAAAGCAGAAAACGCAATGATAAGTTCCTTGAACGAGAGAATCTTAATAAATCTCAATCCTTGCAATTTGGTGTAATGTTCACATTGTGATTCCGCACCTGCACCTGCACTGTTTCACTGCTCGTATTTGACTCTCGTGCTGCGCCTTGATGATTTGGGCTCCTGTTTGAAACGGGTCCGCTGTGCCCCCGCAGACCCAGAGCCCTGGCTCGGGCAGGGTTGGTGCCCGAGCTCTTCGACAGATGCTGGTTCTTGTAAACGTTCCGAGGAATTGCTGGGGCAGGGTCAGCATCCCAGTGCCCCAGCTTTTCAGAAAGTTGTCCCTCATCCTGATGCGTTGTTTCAAGATGACACAAACATTTCTTGACCATGCGGACAATAAGAAGAAAAACAAATTATGAAAATATTGGTGGGCTGTCTCCAAACCTGCTCTGAACCCTGGACTGCTATGCTTACTGGAGAGATGAAATAGAGCTGTACAAGAAACAGAATATTTCATATCTTTTATCTGACCTACCACTGCCACATTTCTGCCTCAAATTCCCCCAAAATAACAGGTATTCAACCTCTTTTTCTAAGGAGACATTTCAGATTTTACCTGCTGGGGAATTATAAAGGATGAACACTCAATGCATATAAAAATGATAAGAAAAATATTTCATTGTAACTGTATTTTAATCAATCAGATGATAAAAAGGAGGCAACAGGAACGAGGGCCTCACTGTGCCAAGAGTTGTACAAAACAGGGTGTTTTATCAGCTCCAGTAACTCCAGCATTTTAATTAGCAGCGCAATCAGCACAGGTTGCTGCGGGCTTCATACATCTGGGTGCTGAGCATCTGAGACTGACCCTCTGTGCCTGCAACACGCCTCAGCGCCTGAAGCACCAGCACAGACTACCTGTAAATAAAAAGAAAAAAGAAAAGAGGCAAATAAAATATGTCTTTGGCAGGGGAGTCAGCTGGCTGGTGCGTAGGTGTCTCTTCCCATCCGGCGTGGGGAGCAGCAGATGCTGCTGTCCCGGACTCACATGGTGCCTGAGACGCGGCTGGTACTCGGTGTCCAAGTGCCTGCTCAGTCCTCGCTCCGCGTTTCCCCATCCTATTGCCCTTCCCCCTAGATGCTCCCCAACTCGTTTTTCTCACTCCTTTTCTTTTTCGCTTTTCCTTACTGGTGGCATTTGCATTCCTCCTCTGGCAATACCTTCCTGCTCACTTTTCTCCGGGAAGATCAATGCAGCTGAAGAAGGGCAAGTTATTTACTTTGACAGCCATAAACTCGAACAGTTCAGACTAAAAATTCCCTGTGCCCAGTTCTACAAAATGAGCAACCTCATCCTCACATCTCCGTCTGACAAGCCTCCCTTGCAGATCAGAAGGGGTTGAAGGCATAGGCTCAAAATGCCGTATGCATACCCGAAACCAGCCTGGCCAGTGATGGACAGAGCATCTGCAACCACACCCAGTTATCCTTGACTTTTCAGACAGATACTTAAATCTCAACAATTTAGAAGTTAACTGTGATTCCATCGGGAAGAGTTACATTTCAAAGGGACAAGTCACAATTCAAGTGTCATTGTAAGCAATTTACTACATTGCAAAACTATTCTTAGTTTACATGAGGAAAGTATTGTCTTTTAAAGTATCAAAATGTTGGGTTGAATTTTCTCTTAATGATCATTAATATTTCTTACTGCATTGTGTGTGATATTACCATAGTCATTGGTCTGTGCTATTATTGTGCAATTGCCAAATTATGGACTCTTTAAAAATTCAGATTTACCAGCTGTGGTTCCTCTTGACCAAACAGGAAAGATTCTCTAACCAAGTAATTGGGTATGAAGTCTAAGTGATCTGTATTTATTTTTCTTTAATTACACCTCAATGTTTAAAAGTTCTGTTCTGTCTACTCTATTCTACTCTTTTCTGTTCTATACTATCTCAAACATCTACTCTCATAATGCTGGGTTAGTATTTTATAAAAGCTCACACCCTTCTCAGGATAATTAGACATATTCTTGTCTTTCAAACTCTCATTGCTGTGCACTCTTTTTTGAATCAATACCTTTGATATGTATTTATTTGCATACTTTCATGCCATATGATCTATGTTATTTTTACTTTAAATACCTAGCTTTAATGAGCATAACAAGAAGGATGTGCAGTTTTGACAAACACAAATATAACTCACGTGCTGTAACGCACACTGCAATGAAAATGTGTTCTACAAATGGCCTGCTAACAGCAGTGATCTGTTTCCTTCAACTTTGATACGATAGAAATAATTTTCTATTTGAGAAATAATTGACTCAACTGTCCATAAACAGACATTCCAATGACGTTCCAGAAATTGCTTAATTGAATCTTTTCTACGCTGTTCTTAAGTCTGGAAAATCCTCTTTTCTATGAACCTGCACTCATAATTTTGAGACCTAACCGACAGGGTGCTGCAGTTATTTATATTATCTGGGGCCAACAGCCATCCAACTTTTTCTCTAAATCTGTACCCCAGATGCTCTTCTGGAACTGTGTAATAACTTCTCAGAGGTGGAATGTGATAAAGCACTTTGCAAAACCGGGTTCACCATGTAAAGATTCACAGTGGTCCTGGGGAAATTTCCTTCCTCAGAGACCTGGCTGGGGAGAGTTGTGCCGTGAAGCGTGTAACCTGCATGGTGACCTGCGACATGCTACGAGCGGAGCCTGGTGGCTGGGCAGTGGTGTCTCTGTTACACACCTAACCAGCCCGCAGTTGTGCGGGTACCCTGTCATCCCAGCAGCAGGAACGCAGAATGTCACCGAAGATGACGCCTCTCCAAATCAAGACGGCTCCCACCTTCCTTGGATGTGGAAAGCTTCTCCCAGCTCTGAAGAAGGGATGTGCCAGGGGAAGCAGCCCTGATCTGCAGAGCAGAAGAACTTCATTTAGCAGCTGCTCCTTAAACTACGTGTGTGCAAAGGAAATTGCCTTCTGTAAGGACACGGAATTGATGCTCTGCAAAGAGATGCTGCCTAAACGTAAGATGCCTGTGATGATCCTATGCCACGGTGAGGATCCTGCCAGATGAGCAGTGTCTCCACTTGCCCTGTCTGTGTGTCTACAAGAGGCTCTCAAACTCGGATCCCACTTGCAGACGCTGCCGAGGGGCCGGTGTGCCTGCCGCAGCGCCAGCACCGGGCATCGCACCCACCAGGACACTGGAGAGCTGCTGCAGAGCTGCCCTGCCCTCAGCCGCTCCTGAAACGCCAGACCCAGCACCTTCCCGAGGGGCAGTGCCACCAGCGTGCCGGCCCAGAGAGAAGCACGCACACCTCTCCCACCTTTTCCTTCCAAGTTCTTTCCTTTCAGGCTTCTTCATTTAAAGGTCACGTTAAAAGCTCACCTGTCATTTGTTAATAGCTTGTGTACAGGCTTCCTATTGCCCGCCGCCTGAGACAGGTGAAACAGCCGGAGAAGCGGCAGCTCCGGGGAGGTCTGGGTGTCAGTGTTGTCCTTCCCACATGCCTGGGGATTTTATCGCTGGGATTTTATCGCTGGGATTTTTCCAAAAGATCTGGCAAATGGCAATGGGTTGTTGTTGCACTGTGCTAAGATGGACCGTTTCGTCCTTGTTTAGAGTTGGATGTGGTACAAGTTGATAGTTAGGAGTGGAGGTGTCATGATGCAGCTTGGCCATTCTCTAGACATTCTCTTTCAGCGTATCAGCTCTTCCCTGTATTTCTACACATGGCACTTTTATCCTCTCCTCTCCTCTCCTCTCCTCTCCTCTCCTCTCCTCTCCTCTCCTCTCCTCTCCTCATCAATTTGTTAGTCAGGTGTTTATCACAAGCAGAATCAAAGTCTTCATTTTCCACCTGAAAATCCTCATGAGCTTCACAGTGGTGCTGAGACTGGTCAAGTGCCCTGGGGGTCGGTGTCCCTGCCGCCACTCAGCTCTCGTGGGGCAGCATCCTGGACGGCCCCCACTGTGCCGCCTGCTGCTTCGCTCCCTGAAGCTGTTTGGAGAACTGGCTGCTGATGGAAATAAAAACATGAAAATGTAAAAAGTGACAAAATTAATGGAGCTCATTAAACCCAGGAATTTAACAACTGCCTTTCAGTCTCCGCTGAGAGTTCGCTTGCGGGTGGAGCTGGTCCCCCCAGGAGCTGCACGAGGCTGCATACGGCTGATAGAGAGCCCAGGGTTGATGGGGAGCCCACCGCTGATGGGGAGCCCACCACTGATGAAGAGCCCAGGGCTGATGGGGAGCCCACCACTGATGGAGAGCCTAGGGCTGATGGGGAGCCCACCGCTGATGGGGAGCCCACCACTGATGAAGAGCCCAGGGCTGATGGGGAGCCCACTTCTGATGGGGAGCCCACCACTGATGGAGAGCCCAGGGCTGATGGGGAGCCCACTGCTGATGGGGAGCCCACCACTGATGAAGAGCCTAGGGCTGATGGGGAGCCCACCGCTGATGGGGAGCCCACCACTGATGAAGAGCCTAGGGCTGATGGGGAGCCCACCACTGATGGAGAGCCCAGGGCTGATGGGGAGCCCACCACTGATGAAGAGCCCAGGGCTGATGGGGAGGCCACCGCTGATGGGGAGCCCACCGCTGATGGGGAGCCCACCGCTGCCGAGGTGCAGCACAGGGAAGCGGCAAGGCGTGAGCTGGTGACAGCCGCCCTGCCTGCAGCAGCCGATGAGCTCGGCAGGGCAGCGCTACAGCCCAGCACCTCCCACGCCGGCATTGCCCAGAGAAGCCAGGACAGAGCAGCCTGCCAGCCCCCGCGGAGGTGCGACCGTGCTGTCAGGGTTGGGAGGGCTGCACACCCCCCGGCTGTGCGTGCTCGCGAGGGGCGGTTGGAGAAGGAGCTATTGCTCTTCCTCCGGCACCCTGCGAAGCCACCGGGACTGACGGCAAACGGGACCCAGGGCAGGGAGCCCGGGTAAAATGGAACAGCAGGGAGGTGCTCCGCTGAATTCAAACCAGCTATTTATTGAATGCCCGATTTCCTTTGAATTCACAAAAGGCACAGTGTAAAGCTGTGCACAGTCAGCTCTTTCTATTGCATTATTTATTATTCATCACCTCTCCAGGGGACTGAAGATGCTAAATGTGTCAGGCTAGCACTTTGTAGGACAGAAGAAGCATTTTGTCACTGGAGATATTCTCACTCTCCTTCCCTTGAAGATGATCACATTTGGAGGAAAAATTCCAGTAACAGGAGGACCTGTAACCAGGATTATCTCAAGTAACACAGGACGCATCTCTACAAACATGTTTTCTGCAAAAATTAGTTACATTCCTGATTTACTACCCTGGAAAGAACAAACCTGGCAAGACATCATGCCTTTAAACTTAAAACATTAAAAGGGTCTTGTTACCCTTTATTGCCGTATTCCCTTTCCCCATTCTGTATAATTGCTTTAAGCCCGACATCACAGGCCGGGGCACAGCGTGCGAGGCGTTTTGGTGGCAGGTTGTTGGGCAGCGCTGCGCTGCCTTCTTCCAAACGTGGCAGCATCTCCAGGCAGTGCAAGAGCCCCCGCGCTTGTATGTACCCTCCTGCTGCAAGGCCAGCTGCTGTCCCAGCACTCCCAGTTTGTACCCAGGGCCTGGCTGGGACATTTCAGGTCCTTGCCTCACCGCCTCCTGCAGCACCGAGCCCGGGGGGCTGCGTTTTGTCTGGGGTGGGTGAGTGCTTAGGTCACTGACTTGTGCCAGAGCAATGGGAATCACAAAACCTGACACTTCTCCCTAGAAAAGGCATCAGAGGTGATGTGCATAACTACCGGATCACATACCTGCTGCTTGCGCCACCAGTGCTACTAAAACCAGTTATTGATGGTGGTATTCTTAAATACATGGATTAATATTAGAGTTTGGTAGCAGTCAACGTGTCTTCTGGAGAGAGATTTTTACCAAATCTACTGCAGATCTTTGAGAAAACCAACAACTAAATGTGATCTACTTGATCTTGGATTTTCAAAACTCAGATAACGAGGTTCTGCACAGAAAGCTCTTGTGGATCCCAGGCAAAACTCCAGCTGAAATGGAAAGTGTCCACTGGCTACACAAACAGCAAGCAGAGAGTCCGGCAGGGATGTGTGGCGCCAGGGAGAGCAGTGCCATGCCCAAGTCTTACATCTCTTGTAAATGAAACTGAAAAATTGGTAAGTTACAGAAAAGATCCGGAAAAAAATAATTTGGAGCTGAATGAAACGCCTGACAGTATAAATCTGAAGAGCTCAATGTATTAAAAATAGCAGAAAAAGACCACGGTGTGACTTGATCACTGTGGCATGCCATCAAAGGAGAAAAATCCTCTTTACTGATCCAATCGTCACCCTAGCTGGGAAAGGCTTGACACGAGGCAACATCTGGCAGCTGAAACATGAATCAGGCTTTGTCACCACGCAGGTGATCCGTCAGCGGAAGCCTTCCCTTCCCCTGACAGCCCAGCTCTGCAGTGTCACAGCACAGGCCGTTGTGTTCAGAGCAGGAGTCACTGGGTGCCATTTCCCCCCTGGCATCACGGGAAAGGCCATGCCAGGCGATCCAATGTATGGATCCTTAATACTTTCCCTTCAGCTTTTGCTGGTTTCTTCCTTCAGAAAGGTGTTTTTTACCTCACTCAATATCTTGACCTCCTTTGGACCTCTGCCTTCCACCACCTCCTTAATCAATTTTATAAGGCAGGATCAAAAATGTACCTCTGCGATAACACGGGTTAGTGACATCCGTTAGACACCTGGGACATGGTGGGGTTTGTTCCTTGCACCCCGAGCTGCACGGGAGGACCTCTTCTCCAGTGTGGGTACGTACACAGAGGAGTCTTCCCTTTAGAGGAGCATCCCTCCCTGCCTCCAGCCACCAGCACTCAGCCACACCAGCACGCGGAGCAAAACCTGAAACTCCAAAACTCCCCTCTCCATAAAATGTATGTAATGTATTAAAGGGGGCTCCAGGAGAGATGGGGAGGGACTCTTGATCGGGGAGCAGAGCCATAGGACAAGGGGGAATGGTTTTAAACTGAAAGAGGGGAGATGTAGATGCGATATTAGGAAGAAACTCTTGACTGTGAGGGTGGTGAGACCCTGGCCCAGGTTGCCCAGAGAAGCTGTGGCTGCCCCATCCCTGGAGGTGTTCAAGGCCAGGTTGGACGGGGCTTGGAGCAACCTGGTCTGGTGGGAGGTGTCCCAGCCCATGGCAGGGGGGTGGAACTGGGTGATCTTTAAGGTCCCTTCCAATCCAAACCATCCCAGCCCATGGCAGGGGGGTTGGAACGCTCAATAAACACTCCCCATGTACCCCGTGCATGTCACCCTGCACCCGCTGATGGCCATCCACAGCCCAGGCAGGCGGCTCCAGCAACAGGACTCCAACCACACCAGCCCCCCGTGCACACGGGTGGACACACGTGCACACATACCACCAGCACACGTGCACGCACCCACACGCATGCTCAGCCAGTCACCGGCACGCTCGTCCCTCTTCTGCCAGGTCTCACCGATCCCGTTCTTTCTGAAGCAATTACCTCACTAAACTGCTTAATGTTTTCTGCTAAAATAATAATTGCAGTCCAGAAAGGGGCATTAGCGGAGTGGTGTTGTGCCTGAGTTGCGGACCGAGGAAAGTTTTCCCCAGGCCCTGGGGAGGTGATCGGGCACTTGGCTGCTGTGCCGTGGGCTACCGCTGTGCCGTGGGCTACCTCTGTGCCATGGGCTACCTCTGTGCTGGGCAACTTGTAAAGAGCCCAGGCTTCAAGGGGAAGTGCAAAACACTAACAAAAGCCATCTGCTGGTTCCACGCACCGCTCTGATATGCGGAGCAGAGATGAATTCAGAGACTGAAGAGAAAGAAGAAAAGTGAAGGAAATAAAACTAAGTGAAAAAACCATGCTGGTCTGCTGACACCTTGAAGCTTTCAGAAGTGCTTGGTAAAAGCAGTCTCGTTAGTCACGTTCCCTCAGAAGTCCAACATCACTCATACCTCTAAATGTGAATGAACTGCAGAGCTTCAAGGGAGAAGAGGGACAGGGCCATAATGTGATTTGTTTTACACTGTGGGTGGCAAAATCCCGGTGGCAAGGGACATTAGAGTAGTCTACAGTTCTTCTGTTGACCTTGGTCTATTCGTGGAAAGGAAGTCGCCTTCCCTCCTTCTAAAAGGGTGTTTCCTTTCAATAGAAGAATAGTGGATGTCAAGACATATTAAACCATAGCATTGCCACGAGATAAATATAGATGTGGTGGGAGGACACACGGGTTTTTTCATTGCTGTTGAACGTTTGTGTTTGCGAGGTGCGGCAGCTTGAGGAGCAGAAGGCTCCTGCAGGAGCAGGTACACTGCACATGCGCCTGCTCCTGGCAACGCTCAGATCTCCAACTCAGCCACGTTCTTCTGGTCCTACAGATTTATTTTTGCACGTGCCATTTGGCATGGTGGGATCAACCCATCAAAAACAAAACCAAGAGGCATCACCTACAGCCACAATGGCTGAAAATTATACATAAATGTCCATGCAAATGAGAAATAATACATTAATTATAATAGTGACAAAACACAATAAAGTGCTGGATTGCCCGTTTTTAACATATTAAGATTAGGAGAGCTGCCTTTCTAGAAAATCCTCTTTAGCCAAACACACATTTTGTGCATATTTTGCGACAGGCACCGTCAGTTTAATATTTTTGAAGTTTGCGTTTAGTTGGCTTGTATGGTTGTATCTGTTCTGTTCTGTCTTGTTCACAGGCATCTGCGTATTAATGGATTTTCCTGTTTCCCTGATGAAATAAGTATTTTGGTGTCACAATATTCGTATTCTCAACATCTCAATGTCCGTTGCTGTGCCAGTGCTTGCTGATGGGCATTAATAATAGCTTTGCCATAATTCAGTCTGAACCTAACCATGGTGCGCTGAGACACTACTACTTTTAGAAACTGCCACGAGCAAGCATTATGCCGTGTATCCTGATATTCTTGATGAGAGTAAATTCATTTTCTTATCAAATAGGAAAGCTTTAAGGTAGCCAGGCAATATTAGAGGACCTCTAATTCAAGGAAATTAGTACTAGTGATTTTTTGGGTGGAAACAGGAAGAAATATCTTCTTAATCAACAACTAAATCCAGCAGTTTTTAGCAATGACGTATAGAGTCAACCTTTTCTTCAGCAGACTACTCATGCCATCCTTAGTGGCATTCTTCCTGTGGTTACCTCACCACAGACTGTGTCCAGAAGGACTGGAAAGGCAGAATTGAATGTGATTGTTAAAAAAAAAAAAAGAAATAAAGAGAAGAGTTTGATCATCTCTAAGCCAAGGTGAAAGCTTATCAAGACAAACAGAGTGAAAGAGCAGGATTAGTTGGTGATAAGATAATTTAGACTTGAGTTTTCTTTCCTCCAGCCTCCATAACACAAGTGGCAGTGCTTCACGCCGAAATAATCACCACAACCTCTGCAGCACGTCACCCAGCAGGATTGTCCTTATGGTCTTAACGCGTGTGTGTCCACCTCTGGGCGTGTAAAGAGGTCTCACACAGGCGGAGGCTGCTGGAACAGCCCAGGAGGAACACTGCTTTCGCAGCGAGGAGCTTGCATCCTGACCCACGCCAGGAACTATTTTTATCCAAAAGAGAAGCAAAATGACACAGAAATAATGGATCTAGAGAACTGTCCCAGCACCACCAGACCGATGATGCTCCAGGTACCCCACATCCTCTGGGAGGTTGCCTGCGCCGGATACTGCTGAGGAAGCATCAGGTAACCACGGCAATGACAAGTATGGAATAATCCCAGCCAAGCAAACTTCTAGCCCTTGCCTGAGAGGATGTGTTATTTAGAGAGATTTAAGGTGTGTGTAGGAAAGACTTAAAAGCTTGTGGTCACTGGGTGCTGTACTGGACCTGTCTTTAACTGGTTTTCTTGTTAATTGACTGGTTTTCTTGTTACCTCTTTTGTCTTTGCAATCCTTTCTGATCACCTCTGTTTTTTCCTCAATAAGCAGCTTTGTTGCTTTTGCAGAACAGGCTGCTGTCTCTTCCCTTCCCCCTTTCCTCGTAGCCCTCTGCACTGCGTGCATTGCTTGCAGGTCCTCTCCGGCTCGGCCAGCAGCCCCCAGCACCGCCCTGCCATCGGCCACGGGTCGGCATCGCCCTTCAGCCCTGCCCGCAGAGACCACTGGGCTCACAGCTGGAGTCTGATCTCCACCCAAAACAATCTTCTTTTAGCAGTATTGTGGAGGACCCGGTCAAAGACTTCACATGAATTATATCAACTACTGACATGTTCCCTTTTCTAAGACTTCACTGAAACATTCAGATGGTTCCGATATGGATTGCAAGCCATTGACCTCTGCAGGAGTATTTTGTCATCTTCCAGCTGCTTTTATAGCTATTCTGTAAGTAACACAGACTGTTTATTACCTCTATTGGTATCTCTCATTTAGGTCAATCTGGAACATACCAAGGTAAAACCTTACGACACCGTACTTCTCTGCATTACCAAGAAGTTTTTTTAAATATTAGCTCTCATTTATTACCTCTCAGCTCTGTGGAAAACTAGATGCTTTTCAGTGACAATCTCCATATTTTTGTTAGTAGCTTAAGTAGTTCTTGCAACAACTCCTAGACCTCTTGCTCTGATATGAACCAAATTTTGGACTGAGATAGCTGGAAAAATCTAGACACTTCATTTGTAAATATATATTTGTCCCGGTTTGAACAACACAGGACTAATTTCTCTTCTAATGCTTGAGAAAACAGTGTTTTTAGAAGACTCTAGTGTCGGAAGTTGTGACAGTATTTACTGTATAGCCAGCTATGGTGGGTGGGTTTCAAGGTCTCGGTGTTTTCGAGCTCACCAGGCGCAGGGATGAGGAGGAGCGAGACCCGGGCACTTGACCCAAGCTGGCCAACAGCATTATTTCATACCATCAGTGGCACATTCCATAGAAATTAGAAAGTTTGCTGAGGAGTTCCCTCTCTCCCTTGATGGCAGCGATCCTGAGAGCTTCTTGCCCCGGTGCCAGAGCCCTGAGCCCTTCCCTTCCTCCCGAAGCCGTAGCGCTCGCAGTGTCCGACATTCAGTGTCCCCTGCTGGGAGTGCACGGCTTCCTACGGATAGAATGGGCTGAGTGTAATCCTTGGGTATTTTATATTGGTATCAGGATCAATACTGGTTCTTTAGTTAGATAGTTACACTAGTTAGATAGTTGGACTAGATAATGTTAATTATCTAGTCTTATCCTATTAAATCTGTTTATATTTCAGCCCTTGGCTTTCCTTGTTTTTTCCCAGTTCCCCTTCCTGAGTGGGGAGGGGTCATCGGGTGAGAGAATAATTGTCTAAACAACAATAAATTGCTGTGGGTTTCTCAAACCATAACAATATTTCATAGTAATTTCTGTTGGGTTTACTTTGAAGCAACATTGGGGCCAGAGAGCCAACAGTGTCCACAGCATAATCTGAAACTGCTGAACAGGAAACTGGAAGTCTCTTTAGTTTGATGGTAATTAATTTCTATAACACACCATCCAGAACTGTTATGAAATATTCAGGCAAAAAAAGGAGGGGAAAGCAAACAAACAAAAATGATAAGGGCTTCACATGCAAAGTACTAAGAGAAACTTTGATTTCATGGCACCTTTTTGTACCTCTCCTTTTGGTGATAGATGCGGAGCAGCAGGGCACCCAGGAAAGAAGGCAGTGCCCGACCGGTCCCCTCCGTGCCACTAGTGATGTTATAGACCTGCTCTACACCCACCGTCACCACGTTCTGTCCAGGCTAGGGGCCGGGGACCCCTCTCAGCCTGGCCGCAGGGCGGTCCCGGACCTTCACTGGGCTGCTGCTTGTCCTTGTAACCCCGTGCCATTGATGGCAGGGACCAGAAGATGCGTCCACACCAGATTTGAACCTCGTTGAAATGGGTTTCCATTTTGTTTTTTTAACTGCTTCACTAACATTTGTAAATATTTCTTTTAACTCCCAAGACTTTGTTCCAAAATCCCTCACCACATATGTAAATGTAAGTTGGTCTTCCCTGCAAATGCATTTTGACTGCTCATCTACATTTTTCTAGTCGACTTGAATAAAATTTGCAGTTTCAGTACCTATTGACTCCTATTTGAAAGTCCTTCTGCATCTCTTCACAGCTCATCTTTGTCTCTGTACCCTCTGTCTCTAATCATCAGTCTGTTATCACATCGTTCGCTCTTGTTTCATTTCATTTATGGATATCTTGAATTCCTCATGCCTTAGCACAGATCTCCGTGGGATCTCAGGGGAGATTTTTTTTCCACCTGTAGAATTTTTTTCTCCCTCCACACTCTGTCCTGTCTTCAGGCAGTTTTTTATCTAAGCCGAGCCCTTTCTTCTCATGCTGTGGTTACTTAATTTCTTTAGGATCCTTTGGTGAATGCCTCATTAAACACCCTGTGGAAATCCAGGCACGTTATATCAGCTCGCCCGCCCTTGCCTGCGCACTTGTTGACTCTTAAAGAGTCTCAGTGTCCAGGGTGTACCTTTATAGAAATAAGTTTATTTCTCTCTTTGCATGTCACAGGTGCCCGTGAGCCCTTTCATCCTGTTCTTTATCATCATTTCTATTAATATGACCCAGCAACCCGTCAGCTTACATGTCTGCAGTCCGGCTGATCTCTAACAGAGACCTTTCGCAATCGGGTGTTGCAGCAGCCCGTTGCCAAAGCCTTGGTGCTCTGCTGGGTTTAGAGCAGTTCAGCTCGGCTGTCACGTTTGATGCGGACACGATCCGGCCGCTGAGGAGTGATTGCGCTGTTATATGTATTTATAGCAGCTCCTAGGTGAAAACAGGATACTTTTTCATTTTTCCATCAAACTTCTAGTTATGTTTATTCTCCAGTATTAATGTTTTACTATAGCATGGATTTGCAATTTCCTTGAACTGGCTGCCTTTAACAGCTAGCATTTGCATGAGTTCCCTGCATCAATATCCATATTTTTATATATATAATAAAGTAAACCACACTGAAAGATCATCTTAACTTTATTTACTGTGGCCATTCTATAATATTTAGATCTGCTAAAATCGTTAGGGCATTTTAATTGTCTTATTATTATTCAGCCATAGCACCAGATACCCTTTCCAAAGACCATGTGCACAGATGAAATTGCAGAATATAACTTGAATTATACTGAGTATTGAATCTGCTACAGAATAGTTCTAACTGCCAATAATTTTTTTTTTTTTTTAAAAAGTGTTTTCAAAGTAACAACTGATGTTCTCTATCAATGAAAGGTTGTGACTATTTATTATTATTTTAGTTTGGTCTTTTTATGCCCCCTTTCAATAGGAAACTATATATTCCTTACTTGATTTTGCTGGTAAATTTTGCAGTGAAACACAGTGATTGTGGCTCTCTTATTGCCCAAATGCCACTAAAATCATTGGGGAAGGGACTCAGTTACAGAGCACAAATCTTCCTTCCTTCCTTCCTTCCTTCCTTCCTTCCTTCCTTCCTTCCTTCCTTCCTTCCTTCCTTCCTTCCTTCC
>VFFE01006506.1:40333-85767 GCA_008921705.1 Burhinus oedicnemus | reverse complement strand
GTGTTTTGTTTTTTTTTTTTTTTTCCTTGAACAGCGACGTGTATTTTGCATGCTATCAATATTCCGTTACCTGGCTTGCTGGCTGTTTCTCTGAAGAGGCAGGTAGCTGCATTTGACTCTGGGGGGGTTGGGGTTGCACGTAGATTTTTTGTGCCGTTGGTGCCTGTTGCAGTTTGGGCAGCTGCTGCGTGGTTTTTACTGCCAGCACCTGTACTACAGTTTGCTGTGGCTGTGCCACTAAGGTAGGGAGTTGCCTTTCTTTGGCCATCATGTGGTGGGGGGGGTGCTGTGCATCTGGTTTGGTCTGTGCTTGCTCTTGCTGCAGGGGGGTTAGCTTTTGATGTCTTATAGAAAGCTGGGGCATTTGTGGGAGTTTGTGCTGGATTTGATCGGCCTGCAGGTGGATTGTCTGCTTCTGCTTAGTCTGGAAACACTGCAGAGTTTTCACTTGCAGTTGAGTCTGTTCCAGCTGCGGCTGACTCAGTTTTTGCGGTTTTTGTGCCTGCGATTGTGTCAGGGCAGATCTGTAAAACAGGCCAGTCTGAGGATCTAAGGTGTCCATCTCTTCTACTTCTCCTTCCTCAGTTCCAAGTTGTTCGCTGTGTTTGGTAAATGCAGTGTGACTGCTTAAGGCCTTAATAAGAAGAAGTTAGAGCAAGTTAGTAAAGAGAAATATAAATTATAAGAATACACAACCTAAAAATAATTTTTAATGTTTCAACTAGACTACTTTAACTTATTTTACCATTACAGACTCCCGATTCACGTATAAAAAGATACCTTTGCATGGAGATTCCACAACACGTAAGCAACCAATAGCTATTTTTATCATGTTAAAATGTGGTACATCTCTTCGTGACGTTAACTGCATAACTAATCCTCAGTGAAGATCATGTAGCCCTCGCGTGTGTCAGACTAAGGTTCAAAGCCCCTAAGGTTGCCTGGCAGTTGGGTATGAAGCAGCAGGGATTAGCAGGTGGTTGAACCAGTCGCTCCTCATTAAAGCCAGAGTCTCTCCGCACAATAAATTCTTATTCTGCCACTTGAGAGCCTAGTCATCTTCTCCATGATTTATTCCGCAGCTCCCCATATACCTACAGTCTACTCTATTTCAGCGGAGAACCTCTCTTCTCCTTCCTTCCTCAAAATTTTACTGCAATTTTTCTTGGGCATCGCACAAACATTGTTTGATTTTTTTTGAGCGATTTGAGGGAGCAAGAGTGTACTTTACTCCGCTTTGTATACCATGGTATAAATGTATTAGTAAATGGCCTTAGCAAGATGAAGCAGCCTACTCAAACACCTGTGAAACTACACTCTCTGAAGCGGGTTTATAACCCTAACGCAGTACTGTCCTGGTCCACAGCTGAGGCTCCTAGAAGTTCAAGCACTGCAGAGTTGAGCAGGTCTTGAACAACGGCATCCGAGTGGCTTCAGTAAGATTTCACCACAAGCAACAGTTTGTTTCAAGCATTTGGGCATCCTCAGGGTACTGGTCTAAACATGATCTTATTTTTTTCCTTCAGAGAAGTTTGCCTATTCACAAACTAAAGCCCTCAAATGAAAAAGACGCTGCGTGCTCTGTGTAGTGACCAGATTCTGCTTCATCCCTCATCCCCCTACAGTAACACCAACATAATCTAAAGAGCCTAGGCCCCTGCAATACGACATACGCTGTTGAACAGATGACATACAGACAGCAAGAACTCATCTAGGAAACACTGTCTTTCCCACAGTGGCTGTTAATACCTCTTAACAGTCTCAAGTAGTCTCATTACCCGCTTCCCTTTCATCCCACCGCCCTCACCATCAAAACAGGCAATATTAAAATTAAGTTATTCATTTGCCCTTAACACTTTGCATTTTCAGTGGCAGCAACACGACATATTCATTCAGAACAAGCCCCGGTCCTACAGAATTCATATAACCTACTGCTGTTTATAGACCGTTGGGAAAAGAAAGGGTACAACCTGCTGCATGATATGGGTAATTGCGCCTGTGGAGGATGCGGGGATAGATTTCACCACCACAGAAGTCTGCGTTGCTGTCTGCGACTGAGCCACGTGCTGCAGCAGAGTCCTCTGGGGCTGAGATGACTGCTGGTGGGGCTGGGACCGATGACTGACTGAAAGTAAAGAGGTCAGTGGCACTTCTCCAGAACTACCTGCCGTAACTTCCAACTATTTGCTTTGCATTTAAGCTTCAACTGAAAGCATATATGAGTGAAACAAAGACCTGAGTATGAAAAACATCTTTTACTGTATGCTAGCTTCAACCTTAAAGTGTACATCTGTTCTGAGAAGCATCTTAAAGTAGCAACTCAGGGGTTTTGCTTTTGTCTCTGTCTCCTAAGTAATCACGCTTGATCCAAACCTCCTTCGGCCTCCCTCTCCCATCACACCAACTTTGCAAGCAGAATTTATACTCGATTTTCAGCTGGGTTCTTTATATAGCACCAGCGTAACACTGTAGAGCACAAGGCATTCTGTGGTTTTCACAATCTTAAAAGCACCTGCACAATTGACTGCAATTAAGAACAGCAAGCCTCGCTCACTGCATTGCTACCACTGATAAACTGCAAAAAACACTCTCCAGAGCACAGGCTAAATTTGAAAGATTAGCAATTAGAAAACGTTTGGGTGTTGTGAAAGCGAGTGAGGTTGATCAGAAATCACAGACCAAAAAATGGAGACCTTGTCATGGGTCTACATCACTTTTTAGAACAGATCCAGCATGAGTTATGGAGCTGTGGTGATGGCTCTGTAATTAAATAGTGAATTGACAGAGAAATGATCTCTTGCTGAGAAAAAAAAAAACAACCACAAACCATTCTATATTGCAGTCACTGATAAGACACGAATCTAAATTACTTTATGCCTGTCCATACTAATATGTATTTGCTTTAATTAACTTTTGAGTTACAAAATAATTAATAACTGAAGGAGAACAAACAAAGTTTAAATTCAGTTGTAACGTAACAAAGCTTAAAAGTTTCTAGCGACCTTCCGGAAAGTTAAAAGAAAGGTCATATTTTGAATTAATATGATAATTTTACTTTCCCACTCCGAGAAAGGAGTTGGATTGTACCAATACCGGCCTGCATGCTGTGCCAGATCCGTCGTGGATATCCCCCAACAGTTCCTGCACAATTGAAAACTTCATTTAAAAATAAAGTTTCTAACCTATATGGTTGTGTAGATATTCTTCCGAATGTGAACCAATACAGTGTTGTCTTCCTGAGTCTGCAGACAGACAAAAAATGGTGACACTAAGATGTGTGAACCGCTCCCTTCATCTCACGAGGAAGCCCATGCTGAATCCCAGCTCCCATATAGATTAAAGTGTGCCTAATCCTTTGATCCAGGCGCATGCAGGAGATTTCTCACCAAATTATAGGATGTTTACTATCTCACTACTTAATTTTCAGCAGAAAATATAGCCATGCGGATTACTGATGAATCCTGAGAAGCGCAAAAAAGAAAAACTCAATTACCTGCATTCCCTGGCTGCGTTCACAGAAACTGGGGGAAGGGACAAAAATCTAAGAGCAAAATAACCAGGTTTGTGCTGTAGCAGAAACTGCTGCTAGTCAATCCACAGCAGCCTGCATTTCTCTGGTAGATTCCTGTACATCAACTCAAGGTTTATAAAAATCCCAGTATTTCAAATAGTAATCATAGCTCAAGGAAATTTTCGACTTTTGTACTTTGTATGGCTTGTAAGCTGCAGAGAAGGACTTAAGTCCACAAAGACACCGACTGTAATTTCCCGTCCTCTCTGCAAAGGGCTCTATTTTACATCAACTTTTACAGCAAGACCCAGCAAAAACTGGAACCTTGAATAGAAGCTCAGTGCACAGTGTCTGTGTCAGTGAAGATAACGGACTGTTAATTGGAGACCGCTTTAACACTACTTAGTGTACTTTTGAGTTTGTTTTAAAAGAGATCCAAGGGAGCATGACTCAAACATTCAAAATTGAAGCCAGATACAGTAAGTGTTATTTAAAAGAATAACAATAACATACCCCCCAGTTCCAATTTCACACAACTTAAATTTAGACCATACAAGGGATGGAAGCAAGGAGAAGAGGTACAGAGCAGGAAAATGAAAAATGAAAATATCAGATTAAACATTTAGCACTATAAACACTGGAGTTACAGATATGTACTTATGCAATTAATGATAATCAAGTTTTATTGCTCTTTTCCAATGCAGATTTTCAACACACTTTTGCTTTTATTTTCCAAATGAAGTAGGGAGACCAATAAAGTCGGGTTAAGAAATTAAAATTTAGAACAGATAATTTGATTCTCTCATGTATGTATGGGAAGTGGCTCACACCTACTGTTCTGGGGTAGTATGGAGCATCAGAGAGACAAGGGAGTCAAGGACTTACATAAAATGGACAACCAAGACAGAAGGAGTCAAGAGTTTCAAAAGTTAAGAGCGAATTCCAACCATAATTTCCATTTGAACAATTTACTTGTTTAAAAGTGCAAGTTTATCAGTTCAAAGCCTTCTAGCAAATGAAGGAACTGGGGACTACATTAGCATGCTAAACGCACACCTGGCTTAAAAACCCACTTAGTCCTGGTAAGCAAGTAACATTTTGCAAATACGGGTTAAACTAACTCAAAGTCTGACTCCTCTCGGTATGTACAAAAAATAGTACACAGTTCCTGTAACTTCATTTTCTACTTTTTCCTTACTAGACATTTTACTTAAGGACCAGTGGGACAGCCTGTCCTCTCCATCAGATCAGGGAACAGAAAATCTGTTCAGCTAGGATGTCTTGAAGAAACAATCCTTTGTTTCAGTTCGAAACATTCTCCACCATGCCCCAGAAAAGTAGATGCAATCTCTGTGCCTCGCACAGGCTCTCAAGAGTGGAAGAAAAGAATCATTTCCTCTACAGCAAATTATAGTGAAAACACAAAAATGAAACCCATTGTAAGAAAACTCCAAAATCAAGTCCTCAGGCTTCAAGTGCAAACCCTCCATCACACTACCTTAGTCACTTACCAGTTGTGATATATTCAGCAACTAATTCCGACTCCACTACAGCAATTGAGGGACTTTCTGGAGAATGTCTCTTTTCCTGGGTCATCTGGATCGGGACAGCCATTTGGCTCAAGTCAATGGTAGGCTGCCTTGGCTTCGATTCTAACTTTTCCTTCACTGCTTTAGAAGAAAAGAAAAACATAAAGTAAACCTCCAACACGTAAACCTCCACAATAAAATAAACCTCCAATATAAACACAAAAGTTGAATTAAAGAGATAGTGAACATTATATAATAGATTCAAACAAACTGTTGCAGGATAAGAAGAAAGAAATCAAGCTGATTCAAGATGGGTGCTGTTCAATTACAGAACTTATTACAAACTGTTCCTTAAGCAAGTAATAACCTTTGAAGTTATCCTAAACAACTGCATGTTTCCACACCTGTTGTCTGCTGAAGTTCCAGCAAAGCTTTTATTGTGGAAGTAGCCGACTGAGATTCGCTGGATACATCCTGGTAAATTATCGTAGGGCTTGTGTCCACAGCAATTTCATGTTCTGACCAATCTTGACTTCTTGAAGCAATCACATGGACTACAGGCTGAGAATCTGTTTGCAAAAGAACAAAGGCACATCAAGTCATCACAGTAACATTTTGGGTTGGAGATCTCTTGTCCAACTTCTTGCTTTAAAGCAGGACTATAGTTCAAAATTAGACCAGGTTACACATTACCCATTAGTGTTTTGAACACTGCCAAGGATGCATACTCTCCTTCTGCAACACTTCAGTTTTTATTATTCTTGACTCTTGAAGTAAAACATTGCTGACTTTATGAACAGTTTCCAGCAAAAAAAAAAAAAAAAAAAGATCCTATATCTCAGTTGCTTGTAAAAGCTTTGGTTTGAACAATTAAAGTTCAGTAGGTTTCTCTGTATGTTGAATTTGCCTTGGATTGAACTCTTTTTCAGAAAGTTTTAGCAGTTCAGGTGATCAACAAGTATTCAGCATTGAGAATTAACAGCTCCTAAATTTTTTATAAGTTTGCTGAATCTTCAACTTTTTTTAATTTACTTAACATGGCACTATAGACCAACAGTTACAGAATTATACAGAAAAGGTGACTGAAAAACACACAAGTACACACGTTTCACTGAGAGACATTTGCTGACCAAAGGCTATTTATGGGTTTTTTTGTATTTATGTTATTTATGCCCTATTATTTATCCTCCTCGACCACACAAAGAGCTGCATCCCTACCATGGCTTGAAGCCATGGCAGCATCCCCATCAGGATTGCATGTCTGATATATGTCCTGATGCAGATATATGTGCCTATAAAAGGACCAAAATTTGTGTTGGTCACATGACAACTTGTGTTCATGCAGCAAACAGGTTTCAATACACTCAGGAAAGAGGGTGGCGGAGCATAGGTTGCCAAAAAAATGCCCCAAAACTGCTACACTGCCTACTTCTGGCAGACTCCCCAAAAAGAGGGAACAGGCTGCAGGTCACAAGCATTGCTAACAGCAAGGCAGAGCCCAGCAAGGAACCATTATCTCCGCTTTTCACATAGGAAATGGAGGCATATAGTAAATAGCTCATAAAAGATAAATAAAGCCATAAGGGGAGTGAACAATGACAGTTACTGCTAACAGATTGGGTGAAAACCTGCATTAAAAGGAGACACAGAGAGTTATATGAAGCTAGCTAGCATGCTTGGGAGACAGTCCGTTCGTATTTTATGTGACACTAATACACACCTTGGGAGCTCTGGGAGGACTCTGTAGAAGAAGAGCTGCTATCGGTGTAGGTTTGTGGTTCTTCTTTCACTTCTGGGAGAGATGAGTTTCCTGTCTCTGCTACCCTTGATGCCTGCTGCAACGTTTCAGTCACCAACTGCCTAGTTTGTTCACTCACAACTGTTGCTTGAAATGTCACTGGCTTTGGTTTTATGAGAACCTAATTAGAAAGACAAATTTTGCGTATAGTAAGAGCACTCAAAAAACCCAGATCTGAGCAATCAGAGTACAGGGTGCCACTCAAATAGATGAATATACAGGACCTACATAATATTCATAATTTACTCAAAAAAAATCTACCTGTAAATTCAGCAGCTCTGATTATTAAACCACAAGCAAAGCCCAAGTAAAAGGCAATGCACAAGAACGTACTTCTCACTCAGTAATTTGGAGACAGTCATTTCTCAGGGCTGGATACAACTATGGTGCGACAAGAGAAAGCTACGCAAGTGAGCTGGAACATGCACTGCACTGGTAAGGACAAGCACCTCTCTTCCGCAGCCCACAGTAAGTAGAGTCTTGAACAATCAAGACATGCAAAATAATATATCTGATAAAAGTTTAGTTCTTTTAAATACTAAGTGCAACCAGAGAAAAAGCTGAAACTGAAAGCATCCAGAAATAAGCCAGATTCTCTGTATACAGCCCCACCAACTACACAAGGTTGCAGGGACAACCTGGACATACGTTAACCAGAAAATAACCTGAATAAAACCTCAGATTTGATGGATGACCTATGTCCAGACTCTATGTCTTTATTTCTCATGATCTAGCCATTAGCAGTAAGACTTAAACAGGCATCTAGAGCCATGACCAGACAGTTTCAGCCACATAAAAGGCTTAGTACATACTTCTGGCTTGCTCTAGGCCTCCAGAAACAGCTAATAAATGCAAACACTGTGCTCAAGAAACCAGAATCAAGGTCACCTCACAACACCCCTAAGTCTCATTCCCCATAGACATATATTAATCCTGCAACAAATGTGGCAACACAGTGAAAAATTATTTACTTCCCATTAAAATTTATGGGTATATTTCAAGACAGAAATGGGTCCTCACTGTACCTGTGTTTTCCCTTGCTGACCATAAACAATTTTAGTTGGGATGATTTTGGTGGCTGGCTGGACCGTGGACCCTATTCCTTTTGGCTGTGTAACAATCATTTTTGTGATGGGTCTTGTGGCAGTGATGATAGCAGGTTTTGCTCCTGCTGGCACTGCCTGAATAGTTTTCTCCCCCTGTAGAGAAGTCAAAGTTTACAGGTTAACTTAGTGAAATTCTTCAGAGAGACCCACTTCTCTAAAAAAAATACACAGTTATAGGTGAGCGTGTGTACCATGAAATCAACCTGCTGCTGCAACTAGACGTATTTGATACAAAGAACATTCAAAGACCAAGAACAAAAAACTCTATGGCTTTGAATGGAAAAGCTACCAAAATCCCCTGTTCCATCACTTTACCTTTTGAGCTGCTCTGAAGGGGTGAACAAAAAAGAGTAACTAGAAGACACTGGCAAGTTTTTTTCAAGTTGCTTCAAAGAATTCACATAAGTTGGAACTTCCCTCAAACCCTTGACAAATGTTTTTTTAAAACTTCTCCCTTCTATTAACACTAACTTCAGCAAGACATCTACAAAACCTGAATTGAGATTCTAAAAAGAAATTATTTAAATATAGATCTCTGTATTATCCTCATGATCAAGACATTAGCTTTGTATGGACTTCTTTTGTTAAACTGGAAGTTCACTTATTAAAAAATATGCAGATTCACAGCTGTTTCACAGGAAACATTCGACTTTGGAATAGTGCTGACATATGACTAGACTCCCGATAGCTTAAGAAGAGCAAAGACACTGAGCATGCTTTTTTTTTCCTAGCTCCGCACAGTAACAAACCAGATGAGAAAAAAACATTAGTTGCCAGTTCTCCCAGTATTCCTACCAATTCCCATCATGTCGCTGGAAATCCCAAGAACCATACTTGTTTCAGAAATATCATCACATTCTGGTGGTTCCTACTGTGTAACGTCACAAGATTTCCACTTGTGTGAAAAATACAGCTTTAAGTTTTGTAAACTAGGGAAGTTCAAAATCTTAAAAAAAAAAAAAAATCCTAAAAGGTTTTTAAAAAAACCAAAACAACAAACCTCCCTACTCAGCCCTCTACTCGAGCAGACTTTTAAAGATTACATGATTAATGCATTAAATCTCACAGTTCTATCTAGGAAGATAAAGCACTTTCATCATTTTTATCTACTAGCACTTACAGGTAAACCCAGTTGAAGCTGGAAACTTGATTTAGCTCTTAGTACACATCAGGTTATCCAAAAAAATAACTGAACACTACACAATACTCAGGTACAGGATATTACACACCGCATAACTTGAAAGGTGGTACCCTTACTGCAAAGGGACAGTTTATTTCTGCCCTTTACATCCAGGAGATAAACAGTTGGAGACGCAAGTCTGTAACACAGGACCGTGGTTCTCACTAGAACACAAACAAGGTAAGAGTCTGGTAATTTTCTTCTACTTAATCCCTTCAGGATTACAAAATGATTAACCAGGGAAAAAAGGCAAGCTCAAAAGTTTTTCTTTTCCTTTAACTTTGAGCATCTTTCATATCCTGTAAAACATACTTGCTTTTCAAACATCCCTGACATTAAGGCATGCTGTATCTGTTAAGGTGCTCATGCAGAGTTTGCTTTTAATAGGGACTTTAGCAGAATGAACGCAGCAGCCACCACACAGCCTGTCACTTGCCTATCGATTCGAGACTTGAAACTCTTACTTACCCCAGCATTCAACAGCGTTGTGACAACATTTTTGCCTGGAAGCCCTTGAATTGTGGTTCCTTTTCCAGTAGTCTTTTGCACAACAATCACATTGGGCTTGGACGTCATTGGAATTGTAGTGATTTTGGTTGTAGTTCCTAAATTTTTGTGGGAAAAGAAATAACGTGCGGTTTATCACATGTACATTTCCTTCCACTGTAGAAGTCGGTGAGCTATATAGGAATCATTGTATTTAAAACTGACATCACAACAACAACTAAAAACAAACAAACAAACAAAAAGGCATCTGGCATGGGAATTTACATCACCCAACTCGACATACAAACATTAGATACCCACTCTACAAATCTTTCACCTACAATAAAAACAGACATACCCAGGACAGAGTAATTTATTCTATATTAAATAGTCAGCCTCTTCTTCTAAATTACAGAGCAGACTTATACAGCTTTCTCAGGCTAACATGTCCAACTTTTCAAAGGCTAGAATTCGGGAGGGATAAGGACACCACTACCGCCCAACTGAAGGTCCTGTTTGCACAGAGAAATAGTCTTCCACAGATAACCACTCTAGAAGAATCTACGTACTAAGAACATATCTCCAGTCAAGAGAAATACCAGCTCTTTCTGGCATTGGAACTGTTGCAATACAAGTGACGAGTAGTGGACTGAGAGAAGGAAAAAGAAAAATGTGCTATTGTTTTACAATCGGTTCTTAAAAGTTGTGTTTAGAAGTGTGTGTGGGGGGTGTGTCTTTTTTTTTTAATTTTTGAAGAGCTTTGTTAGCTGTTTCTGTTCCCCTCCCAGTATTTAATTAGTTTCATTCCCTGTATCAGGTTTTTATTTACCTGCAGTGACAGGTAATTCTGGTCAGCCCTCCACAGTCTACCAGAGTACATACACCGATACGTAAGTCATCAGCGGTATCAGACTGCTATTTCAGTATCTACTCAGACAGCTTTTTATCAACACCTTCCACTTTCTCCTTGAAGAAAGTACCACTCGGTCCCACCAGAGCTGCAAACCCAAGGATTCCCCTCACTACCTTCTGCCCATTAGTCATGCCTGTAGATACTTCACTACATATTTCAGATTAATAATTCTACTAATTCTGGGAAAGGGAAGACATGCTGAGACAAGATCACGATGTACTGAATTCTAGTGACTTCAGAGGCACTGCTCCCTTAGCAAAAAACCCCCAAAAATAACAAAAAAACAAACCCTCCAAAAACCCAACCCCCCAAAAACCCACCACAAAACAACAACAAAAAAAGCAGGCATCCTTTCCAAACTTGTGTTGTTTCAGGGCAATCATTATTATCAAGACCAGCCAAGGGTTTCCCCACATTAGCTGGTGCTCAGCGGAATACTTGCATTTGTGTATAATAAACTCACTAGTAGATCTAGAAATCTTCTTAACAATTCATCATGCCCACAAAAGGCTAAAAAAGTTACTTGTTCTTAAAGAAGCTACTGTATCAGCTCTAAATACCATTTTGTAGAAATAAGGATCTGAAAAACTGAGGTACCTCGACCAGACTACACCCCAGAGCAGGTTTACTGGATAGCTTGTGCAGCACCTTCTGGTGACAGGAACTGGCTGGTGCCACGTCAGGTCTTTGCTAAGCACCAACAGCGGGACCCCCAAGTAAATTAAAGACATTACTAGACAGGATGAACGGACCCAGCAAATCCTGCTGCACATGTGCACCTAGGAAACGCAGCAGCATTCTCTGCGGTAGCACTGTTAAAAGTCCAAAACAGATACTAAGAAATTATGACTGGTGTGAGCGTGCTTGGTCCTGGTCCTAAAGAGACCCCAGGTTTAGAGGCTGTACTGGCAGAGAGCATGGAGGCTGGTCTGCATGAGGCTGGGAAGAAAAACTTAAGTTAGAATGCGGGGTAAGGGAAAGAGACTGTCACTGATACATGAACAAGAAGATAAGGTGGGGACTGCACAGCTGAATGTAACATAAATGGTTCATTCTTATTCTGTCTTTGGACATGCGGTGGAATAGAAAAGGGCAACATCCAGATTATAAAATGCTTTAAATTTGGGATGATACAGTTTTCTGATCTTTCTGCCCTCTCAGAGGACAATATAGTAGTAGTTCTCTTTTCCTCCCAGGCTTCCCTCACATTGGGCGTTTCCTTCTTAAACACAAGAACTACTGCAATCCTTAAGAATGCTTAAATCCATAACTTCTACCCATTATTTTCTTCTTCATCCTCAGTTATTTCTCTTCTGAATTAACTTCCTTCTCCAATAAAGGTCCTAATAATTATTTGAGCATGTAACCCACAGAAAAGCCTTGAACAATTAGACCAAGTCCAAAGTTACTTTTGAAATAAAACTTAGTATCAAAGTACTCATATGCCTACCAGAAACAATATTACTGCTGATAATCTTCCCTCCCAGCGTAGCCAGCGATTTTGGTACTACGGTAATGATGCTACCACTTGTAGTTTTCACGTAAGTAGCAGCCCCTGGAGTTCCAGCCATCCGAGCCCCTATAGAGGGGCTAACCGTTGGCCGCGTATATGTTGCTTGAGTTCCTGTTTTAAAGACAGAAGAAGAAAGTTCACTGTGAGAACATGATCCTCTACTAGTATTTGTGGAACAGTAAGTTAGTTTAGGAAAAAAACATTAGATCTCATTCAAACAGACCCCACACTGCAATTTCTTACCACCCTTTACAATTCTCCTAGTACTTTTAAACCCGCAGAGCGATATTCAAGTATATACCAACCTCAAATAAATTTAAGAGTCTTCTGAAGTATTTTACCAAATGTTCCATGACTGCCATATTTTAATTCACAGCCTTGCGCCTAAGATTTTAATTTTCAATAGGTGTTTAGATTCTGCCTGTATGTTTGCCACTCGCTCCCTTAGATGCCCAAAAGTTTGGCATCTGATGACGCTACCAGAACTGATCCCTTCCTCTCTTGAAAGACACCCATGCTGTCACTTCTCCTATATGACAAGTTGTTTATAAAGAGCAGCACCAATGACTGGTCTAAATATCACTCTAAGAGAAAAATATAACTCACAATGATAATGCAATTTTATGGATTTAGCATTTAGCAGTACAAAAGAAACCTCATGACATGGTATAAACGCTGTTTTTTTCAGACCTACTCCTTTCTCAGAATGAAAACAGAACTGAGTCCACAAAAGAAACTTGCTGAAAATAATACGAGTCAACAACTACACAAACATTGTAATTCCATTCTGCTTGTGCTGCTGCAGGTAGTGCACTACAGACCTTAATTGCTAAAGATCACAAAGCAAAACAGTTTGTTATAACCAGAAAGCCATGTGTCCAAATCCAAGAGAGCACAATACAGGTTTTACCAATTAAATGAACTGCAAAACTGCGACATTTTTTTTTTAATGTATTTAAGAATGTTTTTGTGAAGTACTTCAAAAGTTAAAAAAAGAATATTAACCATTACTTCATGCTACTATTCCCAACCCATGCTAACAATTCAAGAAGTTAATTGGAGTTTTCTGAAAACTAGGATAAAGCTGCCTTTCAAGCTTTCCTCATACAAGTTCACAATCTGCATAGTCTGCATTATTTCTGATCTTTAACCAGTAAGAAAACACAAACACAATCAGATCTCCAGAAAAACAATGGGAGCTTAAAATTCAATTTACTGGCCCTTTTATAAATTCATTGCAGGACTACGAGCAAGTCGCGTGTCTTTCAAAGTCCATATATATGTAAAACAGGAATGACGCTGACCAAATCTGCCTGAGATACCTAAAAAGTTAAATTAATGTAAATTATCTAATATAAGATGCTACAGAAGTGCAAAGTATCAGTATAAGTTGCAAGAAAACTTCCTTTAAAATATACCCAGTGGGGAAGGAACGATCATATTTTTGTGTACCAATTCAAAAAGATCGTAAGGAATAAAACAGCGCTGAGTGCAAAAATCCTAATCTAGAATAAATATCGACAGGATTGTGAATGTGCTGTTGTGCTCACTGTTCACAAGAGAGAAGCGGTGCTTTTTTTTACCCTAATAAACCATGTTTGATCACCTGTATGTCTGGGTTTACCCTCCCTTCCCTTCTCAGAGCCATAACTTACCAGTGGGAGTAGTGACCAGTTTAGTTGTCATGATAGTCCCATTACTGCTAACCACCATAATAGGTGAATTGCTACTGCTGGGCAAGGTCGCTGTAACTGGTTTAGGAAGGATTTTACTGGGCTGCACCTGTTGAGTGATTATTTTAACACCTAGGAAAGGAGAAAGGTCACTGTTAAAATACAGGCACGAAAAGTTACTTTCTGAAATGCTTTTTCAGACCAAGCCCTAGTGGGCAAGTAGCCCCACAAGGCTTCTCTTCTGAGCCCATGTATTCTTGATCCTGAAAAGAATTATTTATTTTTTTTTGTTTGGGTTGGGCTTTTTTGCTTGAGGTTTTTTGTTTTGTTTTGCAAATAACAAGACAGTAATCATCTTTGCCTTTCATGTGCCTGTTTCAATTCCTAGCTACTCCCAGTGAGGCATGGGATTCCTTTACATTGATTCATTGTAGTGATTTTTAACCTTTTCTGGTCCACAATTCAAAAAATAGAATATTTCCCAGGAATCAACAGGTTACAACCAATACTGAATTGGTTCATATACAATGAACCATCTAAAAGTGAAATAGTTCTTCATCAATTTAGTCTGTAGATTCTAATATGTCTTAATTAGCCCAGTTGAATTTCATCCCTCTGAATAAATTAAAAAAAGCTTTCTGCACAAAGAGTATTTGTGGGCAAAAGGAAGCAACTGTGACACTGGCTAGGGAAGGTTGCCTTAATTAAATTGCTCTCTCTCCTCTTTAATTCTTGGTTATCTTGAAGCCACAAAGGAACTGGGCTGAAGCAAGCTCTGAGTAGAATCAGCAAGAAGAAAGGATGAGGAACACCTTAACACAGCGAGGATTCTGCTCCCTCTCTCTCCATTTGTGTAGTGGAATGGGACCTCTGCGAGATTCACTTCTCAGTTGCCAACCGGGAGATTCATGTCATCTGTTCAAAAGTATATCCAGGACACTTGCATCCTACGTTCCGTGATGAGATACATGCATTGCATTGTGTTGATCAAATGCCATGAAACACCCAACTTAAATTAATCCCATCTAAATGTAGGCACTTTTATTTGTCCACAAATATTCCTAGGTGAACAATTTTGTCCACTCAGGATGTGAAACATCCTCCAGAGAGGTTTTCTTCTTTCTGTGCTGACTATAAAAGCAGCATGGAGCAAACAAGCTCCAAACTTAAATAGTGAACTATCTGAAGTCAGGAAAGACAAAATGGAGCCTTTGCATCATCCAGACACAAAATTGGATAAAAAGCAAAGTCTCTTTGAAAATAGATTCACATCTTCCAGAAAGAATGGGTATCAGACGGTATTTCCAAAGAAACTTTAACTAAAAAGAACATTGAGTCTAGATCCATGGAAGAAGGCAAGGAGTGAAGCTCTTATTGATCAAATATTGTTCAGTGACTGGAGGATGGAGGCCTCTTATCTGTCTTCACTAGTGGATAATTTCTTAGGCAATGCTCCTATAATCCAAAAGGAAGTTTATCAAAGGACAGGAGTAGGGCTGTTTATTTTTTCATTCTACGGTCTATTTGAATTCTTTGATCTATATATATATATATAAAATAATAATTTTACTGACGTGATTAATATAAAATACGGATACAAAAATACTTTGCACTTTTATAGCACTTCTTCCTTTAGAATTGGATAACTTTGCAAGCATTACATCCTACTAAATCTTACGGAGATAAGAACTGTATTCTACAGCAGAGTAAAGCCAACACAGAAAAATTACACGACTTGCCCAAAGTCAACTGAATGAATCAATGTTACAAAAAGAATCCAGTCCAACTTCCAGTCTCAGATCTAACTGTATTTGTTTTGACAAGTACTTCAAAACTAGGTTTTGATTTCTAGACCCAAGAGAAGAATTAAAACATGGATTAACTCATTTTTCCAGTTGATACAGTTGAACAGCTCTTGGATCTTCAGAAAACTGGTGTCTTCCAGGTTGGCAATCACATAACTTTTGAAGATACTTACATACCTTTCAATCTCTAAAGATAAAACATTTGTTCCTAAAACACAGTCTGTATACCTGAACCAAACAAGAAGAGCGGCAGAACCAAAATTCTTCAATTATTGTTAGCTGAAAACATTAAGACATCCTTCATATCTACTTATATCCAGTTTTAACGCCAAATCCTGTACTCAAATAATTACGTCTTAATGACCGCTCCCCACGCACATTCTGGGACAGAATCCTGCCCTACTTTCTTGAGTTGTGGTTAGACCTCACCAACGAGCAATATGACCCAAGATTAACTCCAACTACCTGATTCCTGTTTGATCTGAATGGTGGGCTTGATGCCAGGTGGCAACTGAGATTGCTGTGGCTGCTGTTGAGCTACAGAAGACTGCACCAGCTGCTGTTGCTGCTGCTGCTGTTGTTGTTGTTGCTGTTGTTGCTGCTGCTGCTGCTGTTGTTGTTGCTGTTGTTGTTGCTGCTGTTGTTGGGCCTGTTGTATTTGGTGCAGCTGCTGTTTGGGGGATTGCTGATGCTGTTTGGGAAACTGTGCTAAGATCTGAGTTGGATTCCCAACCAAACCTTTTGGGGAAGGCAGTCTGGTAGAGGCAACTTTAATTGCCGATGTAGACACACCTGTGGAAGAGTAAACGGTTAAAGATTGAACAGTGCACCACAAAAAAAAAAAGTATTACCTTTCTTAAATACTTTTGCATTTAAACTGTCTTTACCACTGAAAGAGGTATAGATATAAAAAAAGCTCCCACGTCGCAGAAGCGCTCTGTTCAGAGGCAAGGGAGCTTTGTACAGATTTTCAATGTGGCAGCAGAACAGCAGGTAATGGGAAGACCACAATCCCAGTCCGTTTCCTGCACCTTTCGTAGTACAAATAATTCACAAATATTTTCAAAGCCTGATCTTTAAGCCTCAAGAAAGCAAAATATTTATACTGAAAATCATGACTACAAAACCTTAGGGTATGAGGATGACAAGTATCAAACCCATCAACATTAGAAGAGAGTATCTGTTAGAGAGCACAACATTCTTTTAAAAGAATGAATCAAGTAATGGTATGTAATTTAGAAAACTGTGGAACACAGTTTTTGTGCTGATAGGTTAGGTGATCTTATATATAATGAAGTGGTTAAACCAAATTTGCAATAAGATGGAAAGACAAAGTTCCCAAACAAATCTTAATACTTATTTCTGTCATTCCCTTACACAGCTGTCACAACATTTCCAGCAAAATTTGGCTTCATCTGTAATTCTAAACTGCACATCCAGAAGCACCAAAAAACACAAACATAAAGTCCATGTCTTATGAAGGCAGTTTTTAACCAAGTCCCAGCAGCAGTGGAAAATGGCAAAGAAAAAGTCCTCTCTTATTTCTCCTCTACATATAAAGATGGCAGTGATAGTGATAGAAATCATAATAAACTACAATTCTGGCAATCTAAATAAGCAACCCTTTTCTCACTGCACCATTTAAGATGGTTTCTCCATTTTCTTGGTCAGCTGTTTTCATTCATGAATTTAACTCTCCCACATTTGGAGTGATTACCGGTTTATGTCACAAAATATTTCACCACCATCTTCTGCAATGACACTGATAGTCTTGAGAAAAAACTGTTAAAGAGATATTCCACCTAATGTATTTTAGAATTACAGCCTCCTCCATGATCAAACCCAACTAAAAATCCACAGTTCAAACAATATGAAATTCTGTTGTAAGCCCTTGTGCTCTGTAGGTAAGTATCTCCAGGACCTGATTAATAGAAGCAAGACGGAAGGCAAAATACCTCCTCAGCCTTGATTTGGTTGCTCAACTTTTTCTGGAATGGAACAAAAATGGAAAATATGGGCCAGGAAGAATTGCCATGTGACACTTGTCATTGTCAGGCACAGTATTGTTCGAGTGTTGGTCACGGAGGCCCTTTCACCCATCCACAGCTTCCCATCCAAATGTTAGCTAGCGGCTGTGGAGCTGAATCAGTCAAGGTAGCATACAGAGTTGGAATTAGAAACCAGAAACCTAGGAATTTTAATTCAGGCCCACTGAGGTCTTAATTTTTAAGGACTTGAAAACTGATATGCTGATAAAATACACAGATAAAAAGGTGTAAACACTTCTCTACCTTTCAGAATTGTCACTGAGATTAGTTACCACTAAGGACTGCACACATCAAGTGTAAGTTGTGTTTCTTTGATGTTAACTTTGCATGTTTTTGTAAATCAGGCTTTAAAAGAAGCACTCATCGTCAAAGATTAGAAACATCCATTTTCCACGCATCAGACAGAGCTCCCAAAGCCATTTTGAGGCTACAGAGGTTCAATGCTGCAGGTAAAATCTTTTAAAAATAAAAAGCTATGCCACACCATCTCACTACATTCTCTTTAAAAAGAGGATCTGCACACTAATTGTTGAAGTAAAGAGGAAAAGAGTTCAACAAGAACTTTTGTGGAGTATCTTGGATTAGTTTCGTCAATAGACTTCTTTCACGTCTCCTGTGCTTTACTCATCACACATAAACATAAGTGCATATCCCCTATGCTGTTCTCAAAACAAAGTCCAACTCATCAGTGAAAGAGCTTTTATAAATATAACGTTATTGCCATACCTTGTGCTACTGTTGACATAACCACTGACGGTGTAGATGATACTACAGCAGTCACAGCAATAGTATTTGCGGTACAGGAGGGCGTGGAAGAGCTACTGCTGCTGCTGCTGCTGCTGCTACTGACCAAAGAGGACTGAGAAGCAGTTATAACCACTGGCTGCTTTTGGGTGGTTGAGGCAATGACTGATGTTGGGACAAGTTTCGTAACTGCTGCATAGTTGTGGGATTTTGAAAGGATGTTGGGTACAAAAGTTGAGCTTGGAGAGGTGGTTACTATTATCACCTGAAAGATGAAAAAGAACAACAAGAAATTTATTTGTTCTTTGCATTTCTTGAAAAGCATAAGATTTCAGTAATATATCTGCTTATGTGTATTTAGTTTTAAGGACGCATGTTTATTAGGACCATTTAAGAACGTCACATTCACATTTCCTGGCAACAAAAAATTTCAATTACTTTAAAGAAGTGGTGATAAACTTTTCCTTAAAATCAGAAGGTTGTGTTTGTGGTTTTTTTTTTAAGGAAAACAATTCCTATCTAATTAAAGTAGAATTATTTCATGTCTGAAGGGAAACAGACAGGAATGAACTGCTTGGCTTCATTAAACTGGGCCAGGAAGCCTGAAGACCGTTTTAAATGGAACTGAAGGGATTTCAAGCAAGTCTTAAACACCAGTCTCCCAAACCTTGCACATATATCAAGAAATGGCAGTGAGAGAATAGATGACTTGGTTTTTTTCCCCTTTAACAATTAACAAGCAGTTGCTGAGTCAGTAATGGGAAATATTTTTAATCCACAAGTCTGTAGACAATCAATATTTCATCAGTGAAAAACCTGGTTTAGGTTTAAAACAATTTCTGCTTTAATTAGTGCTCTCAATAACAAGAAATTCCTTCTTATCTGTCTGAAAACCATTTGTCTAAAGACAATAAACATTACCCCTAGTGCGAGTTAAAATTACAACACCATGAATCTGATCTGACACAGAAAACCATAGAATGCATTATAACACTGGAAGAACTCTGTTCTTATGCAACTGACCTAGAAAACTAAGCATTTCTTCAACTATTGAATACGGGGACTGTTTACATAAAGAGATTCCTTTTATTCTGCTTATATGTACCTCCTTGTACTTACACACAGTTAAAATAGGAACACACAGCACCAAAATACAACATATTTTGACTTTACAACACAAGAATATTGAGAAATTGCTTTAATAATACAATTGTCCCAACAAAAACTTCATTTATTAAAACCTTGAAAATTAATGATTTGATGTAACAAAAGCAGATAGAAAAAAAGGTACAGAAGGAGTAAAGTAAACCTGGGTCAGCTTAAACCAAAAGTCTTACACTACTGCCCAAGGGCTACTGAAACCTTGCCTGACAGAGAAAAGAAAAAATATGATAATGGCACCAGAAACAGACTTAAATAACAGATCAAGCAGTAAGAGTTCAAGTGTTCATAATTTGTTCAAAAAAAACCCCAAACAAACAGAAAAACCCCCCAAAAAACAAAGAAGATAACCCCATGGATGGAACAAAAGCAGCAGATTTCACCACCATGGCTACCTTGCCTCTGCCTGTCCTTTCCCCCCAGTGCTTAGTTTTTATGGTCCCTACTATGTAGCTAAGCCTTTAATATCTTGATCTGAGGAAAACCAAAGCCTTACTACCTCCATGAGCTACAGCAGGTTAACCACAACTGACTCATGCCTGAAGGACAAGCTTTCCACATCTGCTGCTCTACCACTTTATTGCATTCTCCAAGGAGAGCGTTTTCTCTGCGCCACTCTTATTTTTGCCTTCTGTCTGACCTGGATTTAATCAAAACACCCTTCTGAAATTGCTCTCAGGCTATGACCACGCAGACAAGCTGAACCCAACACAGCTTGATTCTGGTACAAGGCTTGCAGGTGGAAAGATCCTACAATGTGCCTCTGGAGTTTTATCCTGTTTCTTAAGTAGTCAGTTAACACTAGAAATACTTCCTAAGTGTTTGAATTTTAGGGCCAGCTCCATTCCACCTAGGATAACTAATTTAGGAATACAGTCAAAGGACAACTTGCAGTTAAAAAAGGCAAATTATTCACATTAAGCTTCCTATATAATCCGCAGTGCAACAGGGCAAGTTCAGCGTCTCAACTAAATAAGCACAGATATGTAGGATGAACCTGGGCATAATCACAACTCCTGAAGACCGCTGTTCTTCATTCAAAGACAGAGATAAAACCATCAGTGCAAGATTACCACTTAGTAATTAATCATGCAAGGAGTAAAAGCTTGTAAAGCATTATAGTTTAAAAATGATTGCTGTCCTGTGACTAAGCAGGTTTGGTTCTCTCTATTCTATTTCTTCTTTCAAAACTAACGCAGAACAAAGTTTAGTGGTCTTCATGTATGAAGCATATCCGCAAGACAGATTTTTCAGGCAAAAATGTAAAAGCATTAAAGCTCAAATCACAACAATTGCATTTTTGAGATACTATTTTCTCTTGTACGTTGAAATGCTCAAAGTAACCTCATCATGGGTACCAAAAATGCAACACATCTTTTACAGCAGAACGAACGCCCGATTAAAAGAAAAAAAAAAAAAAAAAGAGTTGCTTTTCTGTTGTTGTTGATTTTAATTGTTAAGGCAAAACCTAATTCCTAACGTACACTGACATTAGTCCTGTCAGCTCTATTTTGAGAGAGAGCAAAATCTAGTCCCTGAAGAAATAAAGGCATTAACTGCCAGAAGCTTCACTAGCTAGATTCCTTCTGCGGCCTAGACAGAGGACTTTATTATAAGAGGATCCAGAAATTAGAGCTGTGACAGTATTAGTTGTTATGACATATCTTCCTCCAACCTACTAAAATGTCAAAACAATTCAGAAAGCTGGCATGCAGAAACGAAGAATTTCATTCACATCCAGCAACTTCACTCCTATCCAACTGCACTTGTTCAAAATAGTACATATCCAATTTAAGTCTAACAAGTCTGACATTTAATTTAGAACTACTAAAAGGGGTTTCTCCCACCAAAATGATCCAGTTACGTATTTTGGCATACCTAAATCCAACAAACGAGGGTAGTGGTGACAAGTTCAGATACAAATGCTACTATAGCTCCCTAATGAAACAAGTGATGATTTTCCTATCATTGCAGATTAGTAACAGTCAAACAATATTGTGCAAAGCAAACCTTAAAATTTCCATGTCAGAACAAGCAGAGGCACAACTGGAGAAAAGACTACCAACAGTCCATTCTCTTCCTTTTGCAGATTTAATACACTCCATCTTTAACTACCATGATACATAACACTCTTACTTCATACAACACTACAGACGTTTAAGGCAAAAAAAATTCTTCCCACACAAAAGATGAGCCTACTAAGAGCAACAGGATGGGCAGGTTAAGCTCTATCGTAGCTGTGAATTTGCTGCAGTGAATGCAGGACATTTTATTTGATGGTTTATGCTTGCTAACCAATTTCTATACATGTATTCAGAGATGAAATTTGATTTAAGCATACTGTTAAAGAACAGTGAATAAAACGAAAGCATCAAAGACTTCTGAAGTGCGAAAAGGCCAGAAAGCAAGTTCTTTATTGCACATTACTTCAGTTAATCTTCCTTGGTTTTAAAGTTTCCAAAAACCGGGACATGGGAACTCTGCTAATCCAAACAGAGTCATAAAACAATTAAGAAGACTAATAGAACAAATACCATGAGAAGGTTTGAGCTCAATAGTCAAACTCTCACAGTTGGAAAAAAATGCTTGTTAGTGGCCAGCCTACCATCAGTCTGTTGGTATCAAGGCCAAATTAATTCCACAGACCCCCCCTCAAGTCTCCTTAATTAATAACTGTACCAAGAATGAACTTGGTCTGAGCCATTAATCTTTTTTTAAATCTTAAGAACAAAAAAGTAGACACTTCTGAAATGCTTCCTAAAGCATGGGAAAATAGTCACGCCATAGATCAGGCACATAGAATCTGAGTCCAAAATTTCAGCACGGAAAACCTTTTCCACACACTGCATTCTGGTGAAAGCTGGGCACACTCAGCTGAAATAATGCAACTGATTTTGACCACTGTAACACTGTTAATGTAGAATGAGAAATGGCACACTAGTACTGAAAGGAAAATAAAGCCCCCCAGTCTTTAATCAGCTCCAAGAATAAGCTTTATAGACCCCATAAAACTAGTCTCTAGACAAAAGGCTTGGCAAGGGAAAGCCCATGCCAACTCTCCTGGAATTCTACTGCTGCAAAGAATAATTATAAATAAGGAAAATAGAAATAAGAAAGATTACCTTTGACCAATAGTTGTTACCATCTGAAGGCTGTTCAGTGGCCTATGTGATCCAGTTCTCAGTGGACTAGTGTCCATATCACAAAACCCAACACCACAAATGGTACTAACTGGCAACCTTGTTGGCAGTCTCACCAGAGAGGCCAAGAATTGAATGAGCATGGAGACTGAATCCCCTCTCATCCCTAGAAGTGGTCCCTTCAGGTCAGGGTTGAGGCACATTGGTGGGGCAGTCTGGGGGAAGCTTGCACTCCCGCTGCCTGTGCTGTACCTGTTCTGTGGATAAAAAGAGGGCTTCAGTCTCCACGGCTGTCAATCCAGGTCCTTTCACACACAGGTGAACTAAATTCATACAAGAGTTTGGTTTTCTCTTTGTTCGTTTTAAAGAGGGATTACCTTATCCCAAGTGCAATCCTTAAAAAAACAGCTAGACAGTTCATAGAAAGGAAGAGTCAAACATCACATCTTATTCATTGATAAAACCAGAATAAAGTAACATTTGGCAGCTTCCCCCACATACCTTCTGTGTTGTCGTGTTTGTTGTCTGTGTTGAGGGCTTAGTGAAGGTTATTTTCACAGGCGACATGTGTGGTGGTAAGGAGTTGGCAATGCTCTGCATTATATTACTCATCTTGGGGCTGCCACTTACAGGCACTGTGATAGTTTTAGTGACAGGAGTCACTGCCTTCGGGACTTCTTTCAGGAGAACAGGGGAAGAACTAGAAGAATTCGTTCGCCGTCTTTTGCGAGGCTTTTCATCATCATCTGAGCAGCTGACACCTGGAAAAGAAGTACTTTTTCTAAATTATATTTTCCCCATTTGCGGCTCTCAATGCTTTCTAAAACACTTCAAACTTGCTGAGTCTTAAACCCACTTTCAAATAAGAGAAAAAGAAATAGAGGATAAATTACTTCTTATGGTCACAACTAACCTGCACCACACCACAGATGGTCTTAGTCCTTGATACAAACCACACCTACAATGCCATAAAGCAAAGAAACAAAACCCCCCAAAACCCAAGCTACTCAGTTACTGGGTTACTTCATTCAGTTTAAGAGATTAAAAGAATCTAAGAGCCAGTACAGGGCTTTATTTCATTCTGTCTCCAGAAGCCTGGCTAGTGAGACTGCACACATAAGGGGGTTGGGATAATGTCATGCACATTTCAGTTTAAAACTTTACACTACTCTGTTGCCGTTGCTGGTTTTCTTTACAGCAACTGGACTCCTGAAGTTTATCCTTCCAGTCTTCTCTGATTTCAACCTCTGTACCTACTTTCATGCCATGCTTATCATTACAGTACCCTTCTCCCTTCCACCTGAGCACAGCATCTGGAGATCCTTTTTTTTACGACATACTTTAACTACGAAGGTCAAGCCTCACTTTATCAGCTTCTGCCTTGTTTGGTGCGTTTTGTGCAACAGACAGAAAACAGCACCTAACACACAATCATGAAAAACAACAAAGTCCGGCCTCAAAGGAGTTCATTCTTCCTCACAACCATTTACTACATACGTAGAAAAAAAGTCTGCTGCGATATTCAGCTAAGCAATGGATAACTCTTTCTGCAGTGTGATCAATGGATCCATAAGAAACTCATCCTAAGTAGGCAAAAGGTTCATAAATTGGTATACATTACAGAAAGCCAGTTTAATTACTTTGAAAATCTCTTACAGCTATTGGATAGCATTTATATTTACCAAATTAGCCAGTGTTAAACAATTAAAAAACAGAGATATGCAGAAAATACACAGTCTCCTTCTACAGAACAAGACTGAAGATGTTGTTCTGTATGCCTGGGGCTTACAGACAAAAAATGCTGCCACAGTAAAACGCAGTCTTGCTGGTAACCCAAGCAAACTTGGTTGGCAGTCAAACTCTAATTAGGGTCAAGATCTAATTACTGACAATCTCTAATTAAAATAACTAAATATTCTGGCATTCAAAAAAGTGAAGACGCAAGAATTAACATGGACAAGGAAGTGCCCAGTAGCACAGCAAGTGATTTCTGCAAAATGGAATTCTCTCCTAGTATGAGTACCAGCTCATTTGCAGCTATATTTCAGAAGGCTGACAGTTGTATCCACACAAAGATGGAAAACTGAACTAGAAAAGGGAAGCAAAGGCTCTATTTTAAGTTTGGTTTTAACTCCAAAAAGTAGTTTTAGCTGGCTGCAGCAGTACAGATGAAGCATGGATCTACAAATCCAGATTTCAAAGCTCTAACCAACAATTTGCTTTACGGCCCTGAACAAGCCTAGCGGTGATCTTCATCTATAAAGCAGAGATTTGGTTACGTGACTTTAAGGTCTATTATGAACAGGCTTTTATGTATTACCGTGAGCGCACTGTGCAAACTTGTAACTGTGAGGTCACTGATCACATTGAAAATGTACGGGAATTTCAGAATCTCAGAATTCATTTGAATCAAAATCCACATGCAGCTAGGGTGTTAGGACACAGCTGTTACTTTGGTGGGTCACCAAGAAACACTGGAGAGAAAGCTATTTATTTGTGGTCCTCATCCATGGGAAAAAAACCCACCAACCACAACACAGAAGCAAGAAAGTAAGGTTAAACTAGCAGAACATTATTTTATGTTAAGTACAGCTCATTTAATCTCCTGTTTTCACTCCTGGAGTTCTGCAAGAACATTATTCCTATAATTTCATGTTAGAAACTGCATTTGGACAAGGTTTTCCACCAGCATTCAGCTAAAAGGTAATACAGCTCGACTATAACTCACACTTGACAAGCAAGGAAGCAGAGGCACGGAGAGGTTAATGGCTCAATCAGACTGTGACTTGGATGCGGTCACACAACACATCAGTGGCAAAGGCACGACTGTAACTCAGGCCTCCTGAGCTTGCTCTTAAGCACATTTGTTAAAACTAACGTGATTGATTTAACACATTCTGAAAGACACGATTCCTTAAAAAAAAAACCAAACCACAAAACAAAAAACCCCAGCAAAGTGAGGAAAAAATGAAATCTAGGGACGAACAGAATAAAAATGAAACCTTTCATCCCTCTATCGTGTGTCTAGACTGGTTTTATACTCATTACCATGTAATAATTCAATAGAGGGCTAAATTAATTTTTTAAGAGGTTAAGAACATTTTCCCCTGAATCTTCAAACTAAAGCTGAGTGATTAGTGCATTAAATCAGAAAAATGAAAAAACTTAATGTAATGGGTTCTGTGGGTTGATGTAACCATTAAAGATGGTGGTTTGCAGGTAACATTATATTTATGTACAATGTGACATTTCTGACTAGCTAGAAGTTTATACAAACATGCACATTTACCATAAAGATTACAATAATTTTTCAAATATTAAAGGTATCCATAATAAGCATAAAAATAGCACTTATCAACTTCACTATTAATCTTTATTTGTTACCTGCATTTTGATAAGACACCAAATAAGGACAGAAGGAAACGCTTTTAATTATTAGTTAAATAAAACTACCTTTGATGAGCTGGGCATATGTATAAGGACGTATTCTGCTTTTAGAACTAGCTGATTTATTAGCCAAAGAAAGGGGGCGGGGAGGGGAGAGACAAGAAAAAAGACTGTTTCTAGACATAATGCCCTGGATTTCTGAATTTAAATACATGAAGATGGGCATCTGGTGGGATTTCGTATGGAGTTTTCACAGTTTCCCAGGAATGCAAGCCTCACTAAGATTTGCTTCCAAATAAATCACAAGATGGCCAGATGTAGTTAATGTAAGCATATAAACGCTTGCCAAACTACCGTATTCTAAAAGTCTAAGTCAACTCTGAAAGTGGAGAGACCTCTTCTAACTCAAACAAGTGACTACTATGCATTATTTAAGCAGAAGGAAGAGGGAAGTCCTCTGCAGAAACGATCAGCAAAGCCACCTTAAAGACAACTTCTGAACAAGCTGGATTAGAAATCCACAGATAAATAGCAATTCCTATATTTTATTTTCAAAATACTTTTCATTCTTTTTTGTCCTTGCCATTACTGCTCCTTGCAGCATTTCACAGTGAGTGGATTTATCCTGAACGCAGTTTCTCTGAAAAAGGGAAGCAATAAATTCATTCTTTAGACTAAACGAAGGCATAAAGGCATTAAATGACTTGCCCAAGGTCAGAGTGTTTAACTCAGTCCATGCTTCAGCCACAAGACTGTCCCTTTCTTTCCCTTTTGTTAATCAGTTGCCAGTATCACTTACTTTTGACGTAAACAGTACTTCCACTTGGCAAGACGACTACATTGGAGGCTGGACTGGCGGGTCTGGGGGACTTCACTGTTGCTACACTGCCACTTGGAACAGGGGTGGATGTTGGGGTTGAAGTGGTACTTGTGTAGGAATAGCAAACCACCACTGAAGAGGAGAAAAGACACCTTCCATATAACTGAAGTGCAGAATCCCATTATTCTATCACTATTTTAACAATTGAAATGGAAGCCAAAGACTTATTGGGTCATTATCCACATCTTTGCCTCTGCAACCCTGTTACTGTTGAATACTCCCCAGTTTGACCTAAGTGTACCCATGGAATTAACGGCCTTCAAAGATAACATAGAAATCTAACCTCCCCTCCTCCCGTTCCCAGGAATATGTGCTGCTGATTCTAGTTTTTTTTATTTGTATTAATCTGATGTTTTACTTCATAATTTGTTATTTTTTTGTTTTAGCATTAGTTCAATACTTCGATCTTTTGGCTTTTCTGTAAATGACCATATCTAGACTGGTAACTGATAGAAAATAGCTAGTGCCTTTCCGCAATAGTACATGAGTTGAAGAAACCAAAATATTTCTTCAGTAATGAACAACTGATTTTGATAATCAGCTTTTTTAAACTGTTGCTTATAAGTAACGATACAATGATCCGGTATTTCTCACAAAACCAGAATAAAACAGCCTATTTCATGAAGTGTTACACATTCTCTGGTTGCACAAAGCATAATTGGAGTCTATTGAGCCAAGTTAGATGGAATGTGTACTAGCATTATTTAAAAGGCGTAGGGAAAGCAGAAAGCAACGTTTTAACTGTTAACTTGGTATGTTTAATCTGAAGAAAAAACCCAAACAAACAAAAAAAAAAGAAAACAAAAAAAAATTTCTTGACTTTCACCAAAACCTACTTACATTCTTAAAACAGTGTTCTGAAACGTCTTTCATCACTTACAGACATTTACAAAATCTTAAGCCATCATTTTAAGTTTTTATAGTTTATAGAGCTTAACAAGTTAAGTTTCCCCCTCACTTTCTGGCATTCTTTTTTTTTTTTTTTTTAATTCCACTTGCTAATGTACTCACTAACACAAAGCTGTCAGATTTATGCTGCAGATGATGCAAAGGCATCTTTCTACAAAAAACAAAAAAAAAACTTTTTTTTTTTTCATATTTCTCTGAATGCTGTGCAATAAGAACGATTCAGAATTTTCTTCAAAAATACCTAACTCTTAAAATCTGAGATAACAACTTAATACTGTGACATTATTTTTATATTCCCAGAGACTGCAATAGAATCCCAGCTTTCTCTCACCTTCTTTGTTTCCAGTTTCTGCAGGAACTGGCAGAGATGCGTTGTGCTGAACAGCTGCATTGGCAACAGCATTCGCAGTAACAGTAAAAGCTGTTTGTGGAACAAGCCGTGGCATCAGTGGCACCAGTCGACGACCTTCTATAGACCATTCGGAAGAGCTATTTGGTCCAGACATACTAAACAGAAATACACATTCCGTAAGTATTCTGCTGAGTTTCCAAAATACTCAGTACCCTTACTTAAGTGCCTTTTTTTCAACAGTGGAAGTCTAAAAGGCCGTTTATAAAGACACACTAGAGCAATAATCTTCAACTTTCTTCATTTCATGAAAGCCCTTCCATTTTTCCCCACCTGATGTAGAAATCCTCCCACAGACAATTTAAGAGTTGCTTCTTACTCTATTGTTTTGTTTCACAGAGCCCTTAAAGGGTCAGAGGTCAATGGATGTCATGTTCAAAACGTCATAATTAGATTAGCTACTATTGAGGTAGAGTTGGTAAACTCTCTAGTTCTGGATGACAAAAATACCTAGACATCAAACAGACTTCATAGAAGGCTGCTGAAATTGATTATGTTACAGGGGAAAAACCCTCGACTTCTAACGCAAATCTTGTTTTACCTGAACAGAAAAGTTTCTCAGACTTATTAAAGTAGTCCCAAACAGGGTAACAGAAGGTGAAATGATTTAAATACACCCTGCGCATCTTCCTCAACTGTAACCAGCCTGCTACTCTCATGTTCTCTTAACCTTAGTACTTACACACAAACCAGAACGGTTCCAGAAAATGCTGTTCTTATTTAGATGGAGAAGTGTTTCTGTTTATGACTGTTTTGCATGAGTCATTTGTCAAATCAGCAAAACCAAAATGGCAAATTATTTTTCAATGCTGTTATGTTCTTAAGCAAATCAACCCATTTAATGTATTAATATATTCTCAAAAACAACTTCTCACGTGAACTATTGCAAGCAAATTGCAGCAAAAGCTACCACAAATTAGTTCGTAAAATGCAGAGGATCTGCTCTGTTGTTAAATCCTGATACGCTTCAGCGTTCTTCATACATATTCATATAGTATAAGCAGACCTACATCAGCTGAGGTAAAAATACATTTTTAAAATCAAAAATAAGATTACAAATGTTGCATACAGCAAAGCTAGCAAAGTCGGCTTTCCTAATGAGTTAGAGAATTATTTATGTCAAATACTGTATTACCAACCATCACTTACAAAGAATTACCACAGGAAAAATAAAGAGATGCAGCAGTTCACATTTGCACCTTGTCTGGAATATAATATCTCATCCATCTGAAGTTCAACACTCAGGACAAACTTTATGCTTCTTCTGTAAAATGCTAAAAACAGAACTACTACTTAAAAAGGAAACTCAATTCAAGAAAAGAATCCTGATTTGACAATTAAATGCCTTTTTTTTTTTTTCTACCCTTTCTTTAAAGGAGTGTAAGGAAGTTGGTAGTTTTTGTATGGTAAACAGCATATTCCTAACTCTTTAAACTTGAACATTAAAACACTAAAATATTAAACGTCCTTCTGCAGCACTAAAACAGTATGCTGATTTCAGCGAATCTTGGATCAGAGCACTGCTAACTCCAAGTGGCCTGCTATTTGTGCAATTTCCTTTTTTGGTCCCCGTAACACCTAAGCTATAATACTCAAACTTAAAAATCAATGCTTGTAATACAGAAAAAGAAAAAAAAATACAGACACTTACAATCCAGCTCTGTTTAAAGACAGTTCTTAATAATAAGACTTTTAAGTAACTATCAAAGATACGTAAGCACTTGCCCTCTTGCTCCTCTCCACCTCCCAAAAATCATGTGGAGCTTGTGAAAGCAAATGCAAGGAGGAACCAGGCCAGTTGATGCCAGCACAGCAGCTGCATCAAGCAGAGAACAGTGGACACTGATGTCATCAGTTAGCTTGCTGCAGTTTTTTTTCACTCTGACCATTTTTTCCCCTCTGTGCTGATACACTGTTTTCCACTAATCTCTGCCACCTCTTTCCCTCCCTTTGTCTTTCTACGTAGTTACGTCCCTCTGAATAGAACCTTTCTGAATGGATTTAAATAAAAGTAAAGATAAAACAAAAAATAATAAAGCAAACACTTTCATCCTGCTTACAGATTTCTCTACTTTCTCCCCTCTGTTTCTTCTGGTATATCCTACAGAAGGCTCTTCATGACAGAAGACTGTTTCTTCTATAGTACTTGCACAGTGAATGGAATGCCTTCAGACCCGAAATGCAGTGGTACTAAATAACTGTTTCTAGTTCCCTGATGTAAATCTGATACAGTAATTCCTTCATCCATACACTGTTTTAACTACTGTTCTTTAAACCACTATCAATCTTCCAAGTTCTGTCATTCAGTGAAGGCATAATGGATTTTCCAAAGGGTACCTTTGGAAATTACGTAGAAAATGACCTGTAACTTACTTGTGTGCAATAGTCGTTAGTCGTTCATCATTTACTGCTCTCCGAACTTCGGCACGATGTCGCTCCGTTGAAATACTATTAAAAAAACCAGCAATATATTTTAGTCAGAGGGAGACATGAACATTTATCTAAAACTTCCACCTAAAATTAAACTTGTGAATAATCTACTCAAGAGACGAAACACGCATTTAAGAGACTGTCATTTAACTTTTGCTATCACAGCGAGAAAAAATGAATGTATTATTGATCGAAAATATTACTGAAGAATAAAAAGAACATCACTGTTCATAGGCTACCCCTGCAAAACAGCTAGAATCCAACCTCTGAAGGAGGGCAACAGATTTAAAGCATACGGTAGAAAAATTTGCACAGAACATGCAGCGTTCTTTCTTGATGTAACTTGGGCTCAAAGGCCTTGAAGTCCTACCTTGATGAAACTCCAAGCTAGCGCACCCTCATGAGCTAGCCGCAATCCTTTTAACACTCAGTATCTCACAAAACACCAACAAAACAGTAACGCTTCAACCACAAAAGTTCAGTTGTTTTCCTTATTAAAAACTCAAAGCAGAATAGGAATTAAACCTCCAGAAGATGGAGAATTACTTCTCCAAATTAAGATTTGCCTTGTGATACCAGTGATCGAAAAAGCACGCAATACCTTAAAACAGGTCATTGGTTCTTATTTTAAAAAGGTCAGGATTACCTAAGCACTTTAGAGAGTTCTCCAAGAAGATCCTTCTTCTCTTTCGTAAGGTCCCCCTGTGCACGTAAGGCACTGATGACACCTGCATATGCCTCCAGTTCTGAAGAAGTAGAGCAAATACTTCTATTTAATGCTCACAGCAAAGGAAAAAAAATGTTATTTTCAGTATTACTGACAGTATTCTATTAATTTGCCAAAGCATTAAGAGGAACATGTCTTTCAATTATTTAGTGCTTTTCAAAGGAGATTGATGATTTAGAACTCTCTCAGTCAATTACTCTGCAGCGTACAGCTTTTCTATTAAACAATTGTATCATCACAGAGGATTATCTAGTTTATAAACCCAACCGAATATTTCAAGCTCTCTCTGAGCTGACAGTTCAGCCAGAAAGCTTGAAGAAACGGTCCCCAAATTTGGAGAGTAGCTCAGAATTCTCTAGAAGCTGGAGAAGAAAATCTTTAACACGCATCATTGTTAAAAGTCCCATGGAAAACCTTGGCTTGAAAAAGAAATACACTATTAAAAGAGCAACAAATTTTTTTGTAATGCCATTGCTTAATTAGCACAGAGAACATCAGCTCTAGTTTGTCAAATACAATGATCATAATCTTTTATGCCCATTTACTTGATATGTACAACTGCTTGAATCTGAAAAGAATGCAACACACTGAATTAAACCTGCTCAATACAAAAGAAACAATCTAGCTATTATTAAATGTAGAGCCATCAAGAAGGTTAACTCACAAAAATACAACTCTGATTTAACGTAAATTTATAATTCCAGGTGACCTATGTAAATGTCACGCCATCAATGTTTTGAGAAGTAGAATAGTTAAAGGCTACTGAAACTTCTGAATTTTGTCCTACTAAGCTGGGTGAAAATACACCTAACGCAAATAATATAGTCTGCTAATTTGCCAGAGAATGACTTGCTGTTCTAAGCTTAGCACAGTTTAAGGAAACATTACTGAAACTCCTGCTTTAAACCAGAAATACAAATTCTTTCCATACTTACATAGGTGCCTTTCATTCAGCACTCCCATTTCAGCAGCCAACCCAAACCAACCCCACAACAGATCCCAGTTAACCAAAAGCAAGAATAAAAGGGGCAGGCCAAAACCTAATACCTCTGAAGTTTGCTGCAAAAGAAAGACTGATGCTGTTCTGAAAAGCTTTCAGTTTAGGATTCCAAAGAGCTAATTTACAAATCAAATCAAGGAATTGTGCTGAAAAGAAGTCCTGCTCTCCTGTCCTGATTAAGCAGACAAAACACAAAGCAGAGTCGCTTTGGTTAACTATGCAGCCTGCACAGGGATGCTGAGTGACCTACAGAAGCATTTACAGCTTCAGTTATAAAACATTTGCTAATTAATGCAACGGTTATTACTAATATCAACATTTATTTAGACAACCACATTACAATATTTAAGATACTAATTATTTTCCTCTGTTAACAACATAAAGTAATTCTCAGATACAACCGTATAATTATTTAGCAAGGACAGATCTTCTTTTTTTTCTTTCTGCATTTTTTAATAGAGATCCTCTACACTAGGGCTTTAAAAATGCACAATCTGGCCTTTTGGAAGCTAGTAAAGATTACAGAACAGCTATAACTAGCTTCCTCACCCTTATGTCTATGTAGCAATCACTAACTTGTGCACACCATTTCTAACACAAAACACATGAAACAGCCAAAACAGGTTTCACAAATAAATATCACTATTTCAAGTGTCAGGTGCTACCATCATCCCCTTAGTCAGTGATAAGCCACAAATGCCGCAGGACAACGCTAGGTACTGACACCTCAGGATGCATTTCAGCCTCACCTACACCATCCCTCTTCACTCCTGACGGATTACCCTGCCACCACCGAACGGTTAACCACATAAGATGTTGGGCTGAGAGCTTGGTAAAGTGGGACTCTATCAAGCAGATGGATATTGCTGGATATGACCGTTGGACAGCTATTCGCTCCCACTGCCCGCGCTCCTTCACCCTCCAATTTTGTGGTGCGTCTATTTAAACTGAGAGTTTCTCTACCCTGGGAGAGACACGGCTGCTACGGGTTCTGATTCTCTGTTAACGCTGGCAGGGCCCCCTTGTGGGGACACAGCTCATGCCAGCAAAAAAAAAAAAAAAAAAAAGATTTATTTTTTTTAATTTTTTTTTTCCTGTCAGCCTAGGTTATGTCATTGAAGGAGGTGTAGCTGCAGTTCTGTTTGGCTCAGCTGCACCAGCAAGGTTCTGCCAGCACACCACCGGCAGCTGGGGTGGAAGTTTTTTTTCCACGCTCCTAGCCAGCAGAGCTACGTTAACAAAATTTAGTAGCGCAGATCCAGTCTAAATCTTTCGGCATCCTGCACTTTCTGCTAGTTTTTGTACTTCTTGAGCCTCACTTAAGACCTCGGGCTGTCACCTTTAATGGGTGCACAGTTTAGTTGCAATGTCATGTGCAACATCTGTCAGTTTCAGCAGAACACAAATCGCAGATTCTCAAGAAATGAAATAAAAAGGGCAAAGCAAGGGAAAATAAATTCTCAACTCTCAGAAAATCAAGTGGATGGCTTCATAATGTATGAAAACCTTGGCACAGTTAAGAAGTGCAGCACATCATCTTTAAACATTCAAGTAGAATTAGAGGAAGAAAGGCTGTGACCTGATTGTCACAGGAAGTTAGAGGCAGTCTCAACTTTCTTCCTGACATCATCTCCTAGATTATGCTCCCCAGAAGAAAGTCTGAAAAGAAATCTAAGGGGTTTTTTTCCCTCTAATACTACAGGTCATTTAACTGACAAAAAATCCTTAATGAAATAAAAAGCAATTCAGCTCTAAGAATGCAAAAACAACTGCGCAAGATCAGAAAAACAGTCTAAAAAAGGATTCTCTCTCCTGTGGTAGCCAAAAGTGGATGTGAGGAAAGAGTAAATATTTTTATTACCTTCCAACATAGAAAAGCATGTCTCCTTGTATACATGTATTTACAAGGACAGAGAACAAAAAAAAATAATCTCCCAATATATATCTATTGGGCAGGCCTCTCAGATATTGAGCTACATTTGAAAATGCAAAAAGCTCCTGTTGTTATGAGTTAAGCGAGAACATTGTTTTCACACTTCCCTATCAATCTGTGTAACTGCAAGTCACAAACCACCTTTTTTTCCTTCTGTTTCAGGTCTTTATGATAGTCCCTTTACTACTTGAACTCAGTCGCACCGTGCCAGGTAAACCAGGGTTCCGTGATTTTTTTGGTAGAAAAAGGTGCCTAACACACAACTGAAAAACAAAGACCCTCCTCTCACAGAGTATGCCGTTGCATGTTAATAGTCATAAAAAGAACAGCAATGCAACATCGAGGCAAAGATGGACCAGGACTTCCATGAGAAATTCTACCAAACCAAAACAATTCTGCTCTATTCATTTTGCTCAGGCAGAGAGCATCTGCCAAACATCATTTTAAGCCAGGGCTGTCAAACCAATGACACATGCAAAATGCAGGAAACGACTTGTAAGCTGCCTGTAGACATATTAAAGCATTTCATGGAAGTGGCAGCCAGGCAAATCTTTAAAGGGCAGATATACAGACCCACAAATTGTATCTTACTGTACCCAGTTTGCGAAGGATCCTCTTGCATTCATCTCTGCTGAGATCCAGAAGAGTTGGCCACACCACAGGCATCTTTCCCTTGTGTTTGCGCTCCCACAGAGCTCAGCCTCGCTGCAAAAGGAATATAAACGCAGTAAGTGCGAGTCCATCATTTGTTGATTTCCCAAGCCGATTAATGCAAACTCTCCTCAGCCTGCTCACCACTCCACCGACACGTTTGCTCCCATCCCTGCGCCAGCCTTTGTAATGGCATGCTTTGCCATGCAGGAATTCAACGGTTTCACGAGGGCACGGACTTCCTATACTCTCTTGCTCTGATCCATCACCCAAGCTTTTTTTACCGAGTTTCCTATCGCCTTCTCAAGCCTTTTTTTCATGCTGTATTGCTTTCCGAATTGATCTTCGAGTCTCCTCCCTCTCTTTATGCACAGAGCACCTATTATAAGAACTCTTCCAGCTAACCGCACGCCGCCCCCCCCCCCTTTCCCCCGGGGAATGCATTTAGCGCTTGCCTATTATATGACAGAATGGCCAAAAACACCGTGAAAATTTGCTTTCCACGTACCAACACCAGCCCCCTCCAAAAAAACCCAAACAAGGGAACACCCCCTCGCCCGATCGCATCTCGGCGAGATGCCGGGGGTGGCGGGGAAGGAGGAGGGCGCATCTCCCCCTTGCAACGAGGATAATAAAGGGAAGGGGGGGAGGGAAACAACAAACAAAAACAAACAAACAAAAAAAGGAGCCGGAGGCGAGCGGGTCGAGCCGGCTTGTGCCAGCCCGCGGCCGCGCCGCGTTCCCCGGGCAGGGAACGGCACAACGGGGGGGGGGGGAAGGGGAGGCACCAGGAACAAAAGCCCCGGCGCCGTCGCACCTTCCAGCGCCGGGCTAGAGGGAGGGAAGATCTCCTATAAGGGCGGCCGGAGGCAGCCGCCACCCGGGGACTCCCCGGCCCTCGGTCCCCGCTGGGCTCGGGGAGGGGGGCGGCCGCCCCCGGGGCCCCCACCGGCGGCAGGGAGGGAGAGACAGAGGGAGAGAGAGCGGGCGGCTGCTTCCCCGCGGGAGCGGCCTCCAGGCGGGGGACGGGGCGCTGCCGGCGGGCGCCGGGCCCGTGAGGGGGCGGCGGGTCCCCGCCGTCCGGGGAAGGGGAGCTGCCCCTCTCCCTGAAGGGGGGGAAGCGCCTCAGGCAAGGCGGAGAGGTGCAGCGGGGCTACCGGGGAGCGGGACCCACCTGCCCGGCCGTGCCTGGCACATCGAAAGGCTCCTCGGCGGCAGGGCCCCCTCCTTCCCCACCCTCCCCCCTCCCGGTGCCGCTCTCGGGTTTGTTTAGTGGCGGCGGCGGCGGCGCTGCTTCCCCGGGCCAAGATGGCGGCGGGACGCACTGCCCATGCGCGGGGCGCCGCGGTGCACGCCGGGAGGTGTAGTCCACACACACCCCCGCCCACCCCCGCGAGAGCGGAGATGGCAGAAGCGGGTGCCAAGATGGCGCTCTGCGCATGCGCAGCACCGCAAGGTGCTCCTGGGAACTGTAGTTCTCCGGCGGGAGGAGGGGAGCGGCGCCGGCCCGTCCCGCCATGGGGACGGGCAGCGAGAGGGGACAAAACACCCCCGCAGCGCGTTGTCCGCCCGGGCCGCATGGTTGAAACGCCTCTGCCCCTCAACTTCAGGTATTAACGCTGCTTCTGCAACGCAATCCGGCGGGGTTGACGTCAGCCCTGACGTCATTTGGGCGCTTCCAGCTTTCTGACTTCAAAGCGGGCCGCGGGTCACAAAACCCACGGCGCTTTCCGGGGGGGGGAGGGTTTTGCTCGCCGCTGTAGAGGGATATCAGTTGTTTAGCATAAATAAGTAAGGTTTAATTAGAATAAATTACTGAGGGTTATAACAGGGTGTGATTTACGCGGTTTGCTTGGCTTGACGTAGCAGGAGTGGCTAGATGTGCTGAAGCCTTTAGGCCGCGGTAGCGTTAAATTTCTTAGTAATATTCCTAGCGGCAGATACACTGCTGCGTTCAGTCTTGTAGTGTAAGAAAAATGTTGATTACGTGGTGCTGTTTTCATTCTGTTTCTCCCGAGTTTGGGACTTGTTTTCGCTCTCTACAGCTACCTGAGAGGAGGGCGTAGCGAGGGGGGGTTGGTCTCTTCTCCCAGGGAACAGCGATAGGACAAGAGGAAACGGCCTCAAGTTGCACCAGGGGAGGTTTAGATTGGATATTAGGAAAAATTTCTTCCCAAAAGGGTTGTCAAGCATTGGCACAGGCTGCCCAGGGCAGTGGTGGAATCACCATCCCTGGAGGTATTTCAAAGCCGGGCAGACGTGGTGCTGAGGGACATGGGTTAGTGGTGGGTTTGGCAGTGTCAGGTTCATGGTTGGACTCGATGATCTTAAATGTCCCTTCCAACCTGGGTGATTCTATGATTCTGTGACTCTTGGGTCCTCCACATTCTGCCAGCGAGTGCAGGCGCGCAAAGGCTGTAAACCAGAAGTTACGGAGGTGTCCTGGTTTGAGTGACACAGGACTAATTTCTTTGCTACTGCTTGGGAAAACTGTACTTTTAAAAGACTCTAGTGTCTGAATTTGTGAAAACATTCACTTTATAGCCAGCTATGGTGTGGGGGTGTCAAGGTCTCGGTGTTTTCCAGCTAGCCAGGCGCAGGGATGAGGAGGAGCAAGACCTGAGAACTTGACCCAAGCTGGCCAACAGGATTATTTCATACCATGAACGGCACAGTCAATAGAAATTAGAAACTTTGCTGAGGAGGGGAGCTCTCCCTTGATGGTGGTGATCCAGAGAACTCCTTGCCCTGGTGCCGGAGCCCTGAGCCCTTCCCTTCCTCCCGAAGCTGTAGCACTCGCAGTGTCCGACATTTACTGTCCACTGCTGGAAGTGCACAGCTTCCTACAGATATAGTTGGCTGAGTAGAATCCTTACATTTTTTTATATTGGTATGGGGATCACTATTGGTTCTTTAGTGTTATTACTGTTAATTATTTAGTCTTATTCTATTAAATCTGTATATATTTCAACCCCTGGGTTTCCTGGTTTTCTTTCTGATTCCCCCTTCCTGGGTGGGGAGGGGTCATCGGGTGAAAGAATAATTGTCTAAACGACAATAAATTGTTGTGGGTTTCTCAAACCATAACAGGAGGCTCTAACCCTCAGCTGAAACTGCAAATCGAGAAGACAAGAGCCTGCCTGCCTGGACACAGAACAAGAATCCAATTAGATATTAGAAGACCCCAGACCAAAATTCACCATTGGACTAAAGGACGCGTGGACAATGCGTGAAGGACACGCGAGGGGCGGGTGTATAGATAACATGGGTATAATTGCCCGCGGACTTCTTTGCTCGGCGTCCCTCTCTTTGGAGGCAGCCAGCCCGGGCAGTGCGTGGTGCTGTATCTTCCAGTTAAATTAATTATTTTATACAATCTGAAACATGAGACTGCTGCAGGAAACCTAGGGTCAAGCCTGAAGAAGGAGGAAGCGCAGCCGGGAGTAAGCGTGTGTGCGAGACGATGAATGTTGTGTGAGTGCTTGAGCAGCGGCTTCGCCTTTAATGCCTGCAGTCGCTTGTCAGCGAGCAGAGCAACCGCCTGCTCCCCAAAATGCTGGTCTCGAAGCCCAGGGCCTGGCTGCTATTTTAGATAGAGCAGCGACTGTAACTTTTTTTTTTTTTCCTGCAGATTTGCAGAAAAAGCATCTGATCTGGCTCTGATCATCTGCCATGAAGATGATGCGAGGGCTGGAGCCCTTCTGCTGTGAGGACAGGCTGAGAGAGTTGGGGGGGTTCAGCCTGGAGAAGAGAAGGCTCCAGGGAGACCTTAGAGCCCCTTCCAGTCCCTCAAGGGGCTCCAGGAAAGCTGGGGAGGGACTCTGGATCAGGGAGTGGAGCCATAGGACAAGGGGGAACGGGTTTACACTGAAAGAGGGGAGATTTAGATGAGGTAGCAGGAAGAAATTCTTGACTGCGAGGGTGGTGAGACCCTGGCTGGGGTTGCCCCGAGAAGCTGTGGCTGCCCCATCCCTGGAGGTGTTCAAGGCCAGGTTGGACGGGGCTTGGAGCAACCTGGTCTAGTGGGAGGTGTCCTTGCCCATGGCAGGGGGGTTGGAACAAGATGATCTTAAAGGTCCCTTCCTACCCATTCTGTGATTCTATGATTTCCCAAAAAAGCCGTAATTATATATCTTTAAAAGTCCTTAGATCAGATTAGATATTGAAAAGAAAATATCCTGGGTTGCAGCCGAAGCCTGAAAACAATGCGCCTGCCTGTTTGTGGGTGCACGCTGTGGTGACAAAGCAAAAAAAAAAAAAAATCTGATCCATGAAACCATCTGCAAGGCAATCGCTGGAAAATCAAACCGAAGCCCCTCTGGGATGAGCTTTTGCTGTTGGGTCTCCATTGCACAGTGCTGTTTTTGCTGCAGGCACTTGTTTTCCACGCTTCATCTTGCACGCTTTCTGATTTTGCAAAGCAAATGGGCACCCAGGGGACGGACAGTTTGATGAAGAGGAGGGCAGGGCTCCTCCTTATGCTGCTATCTCCCAGAAAATCTTACTTTATAGTTTGCTTTCACAATGCCAGAAACAGCTGGACGTTTGCTGAGGTGAAGACAAGGCGGGTGGATGGTGCGCGTTGAATCGCAACACCTATTTCCAGACTTGCAAGTGCTGTTTTTTCCACCTAATTATAGATAAAAATGTTTCTTCCCTGTGATCATTGATGAACGTTTTCTCACTTGCAATTTCCTATTGTTCTTCACAGCAGTATAAATCTCAAGTACTTGAAAACTATTATTCTGAACAGTACAGGAGAGCTAGAACACTTTTCCTTCTTTTTTTAATGCCGCCTTAAACAAGAACCAGCTGAAGGCAAGCAGCAGCATCTCTGCATAATATTACCTAATAAAAATAAACGTCCTCAGCACAAAACTGAGTAAGAGGCAGACTGGGTTAGTGCCAGAAGCTGAAGTTTTCCTTTGCAGATCAGAGACACCTCTGCAAACTCATCTGGAAATGTGTCTTTTAACATGATTACTCTGGTCAATAGGAACAGGCAGGACAGCCTCACCTATTACCAGAATAAAATAACCTTTTTGAGGTTTGTCAGTTGTAACTGTGATGCTCTAGCAGAGTATTGTTTTTATTGCATCTGAGGTGTTTAACAGCTGGCCCTTATATTTATAGAATAAATCATTCTGTGAGCAAGAAAATCCCCAAACCGCTTTTTTGAAGAAATTTATCTACTAAGCTGTGTATTTTAGCTGAATGTTTTCTCTGAGTTTGTGTGTTTAAGGCACTTGGTTCTCATACACGCTCTGCAGTGAAATCTCTGCTAACAACGCAGATCGGAGAGAGCACAAATCCGTTTTTCTCAGCTCTGCTCAGCAGCTATATTCGTTAAACTTCATTAGATCAAGTTGGTTTTATTTTAAATCTTCAATTTTTTTTTTCAACTGTGGTTGAAACTGGCCAATGGGAGGAAAAGTTACTACAGGCAAGGTGGACAGACACACACTGACACTCACGTACGTACATATGTATGTACTCAAGAAAACGATATACGCTTCATTTCCTTCGGCACACAGAAGAGAGATGTAAAAAATGAGCCAGTTATGTATGAAGTGTTTGAAGCTGCGATTGCTGTGTTTCTACAGATGTCGTAAGATGATTTCCAAGAATACTGCTTATTTTTATTAAGGATAAAGACTCACACTTGGAAATAGGCGAGAGAGGTCCAGAACGTCCAAAGGCCAAATTCTGCTTGTAGTTATGGCAGCACCGTTACCATTTACTTCAGATTAACCTACAATCAATTCTCTACTACCCATAAAAATGGGAGGGCTGAGATACCATGGACAAAGCAAAAAAACCCCAAGAACACATAAATACCAAGTCCTGAAAAGCGTAAATAACCTGAACCAAGGCCAGAGCTCTGCAGCAATTGATCAACTGGGATGGATCCACCAAGGTTGTCCCTGCAGAGGAGAACAGGCGAGTCCCAGCAGATGCATCGAGCCCAGCAGGCTTTGGTCAGGAGCGTCTTCTGGAGCCAAGAAGCCCTAACCGGTCACAGGAGCAGCATGGATCTTTCCATAAGACTAAATTAAGGTTATCTGGACTCAGAATGACTGCACAGAGCCAGCTTGGATCTTCCAGCCTAATCCAGGGAGGTCACCCAAAGGAGATGGAGGCTTGACAACATTTCTTTATGTCTGATGAACAAAATGTCAAGAGTGTTCCAGTTATACACTAAAAAAATGAAATTAAAGACAATATGGTTTAGGCTTACTTCATTAATACAGAAAAATGGCTAAGTATCCCACAGGTGAACTTTTCTCAGTAAATTCATATAAAATTAATGAATCCATAGTGGGTCAAGGAAGAACATGCAGAAGGTAAAAATGCCAGTGGTTTTTTTAGCCTTAGTTGCCTTCCAGATGTTAATCGCTGTCTTAGTTCTCATTACCTACATCCTCGGTCTCCGAGTGAGTCATCGGTTAAGGAGGCCCAAATTACAGACCACGTTCTGACTGTTCAGAAAGCAAAACAAGAGACAAACTTGCCGATAGCAGCAACGTTTCATCGTTTCCTAAGGAGGCAAGGCTCAACGGTGTGAAAAAACACAGGGTGAAAAGTAGTTTGTAATAATCTGTTCTATTTTGCTGTCAAGGCCAGCTAAGAACTTACGTAATTAAAACAGCTTCAGGCAGTAAATCACTGAATTTTTGTCGCTTGGTGATATTAGGCTGGTACCTTAGCTCTGAATGTGTTAACAGCAGCTCACTGTTAGTTTTCCTGGTACAGCCAGGAGAGAGAAAGAAACTGGGACTCATCAAGACTGGAACCATTCCTCATCTGATGGTGACCTAGTGAGCAACCCTGCACAAGTTGTATCACCTCTCTTGCGCCTCTGTTTCCCACTTTTATAAAGTATTTTAAAAACTAATGGCAGACGGTGATATACAAAAGCCACGCATTATTATTTGTAACAGCATACCGCTGGGTATTCTTTTTCAGAATTTGCTCAATTACATGCATTTCAGCAAAATTTGCTCCTCCTTCCAGTAAGGGAAAAAAAACGTAGTGACCATAGCACTGCTTCTTTCTATTATGTTCTCTCCGACCTGACATCCTCAGATCCCCCATCAGCTTAAATAATACGATTCTCATCAATTACAGGTACGGGTCTAATTAATTAAACTTTCTGGGCACTTACAGAATAATCTATGTCTCACCACACTTCCTTCTGTCCCCTAAGACAATGGAAGGGGGAAGACAATGAGCTTGGAAGTGTGGGTGGTGAGATGGCCCAAGGGAGGAGTGGATTTTCTCCTGGAGGAGATGATTTGTATGCAGCCCAGGTCACCGGCAACGAAGCGGCGGTTCTGAGCTCTTCGGGGGCTTGTAGGGAAGAAGCACAGCAGCCTCGCCGTGGTTCTCGCTGGATTATGAACTGCATCGCTGCCCTCATCGCTACAACCTGATTGCTACAGGCTCCAAAATAATCCTTCTTCTTCGGAGCAGCCTTTCCCAGGTAGAAGAGAGGCGCATCAGCTTGGTCCTAGATGAGAACCATGCACAGCTACTGCAGCTGCTTCTTTTCTGCCATAAACGGTGAATTTTCAGTTTCCAAGAGTCTTCTGTTGGTAATTTCAAAAGTAAAATTGGAAAATCGAGGAAAAAAAAAATATTATTTGTGTCAGTCTGCCAGCAATTGAGAAGTAAAAAACCCACTACACTTCTATACTAAGATGAACGCAACATTGTAGATCATTTAAATTTTTAGGGAATTTAAAGATGGTTTAAAGTATCTCCGCTGTCTTGCATAAGAGAGAAATAGCCTAGATTCTAACAAAAGTTAAATTATTTCTTGGTCTTTTTTGTTTCCGAGTTAGATGGCCAAACCAATGGAGTTTCCATTTTTCTTAAGAGGTTATTCAGTGACTTGATATGCTTTCCTGACATAAGCGTCTCTATTTTAATTTCATTCTGCCGCCCTCAGACCACTCCTAAACTCTCTCTTCCTCCTCAAACGCTTTCCCGTCACATTTTTTCTCCTGCTTAATGTAAGAGCAGAAGCCTCAGCAAGGTTTAGGCGCTGGCAGCTTGCCAGAGCAGCCTTTTATATACAGCTCTGTCAGATACAGGGATTGTCACCCAGGACTATTTGTATTTAAATCCACAAAGATATTTCAACTGCTTTCACTGAAGATAGCTTTGTATTGCCAGTTCATAGAGATTTCCCCCCCCCCCATTATAAGTAATACATATTATATTCAACATATGTATTTATTTTACAAATTGTAAAGCTTCAGTGTTAAAAATACCTGAATTCAGCAAGGCTTAAATCCATCAAAACGCCACTGTGCATCGAGCTGAGCAGCTATTTAAACACTCCACTACACGGAGGCAAAAACTTGATTAGGTAACCTCAGATAATGAAAAAAAACCCCTTCATTGTGTCATTCTGCGGCATATCAAAGAGCAAATTAAAGTCGGTACCCTCTGCAATCTAGGGAGGCAGATGCAAACCTCCATCCCCTTTGTAGTGTGCTGTATTGGTGAAGAACGTACAAACTTGCTGGGAAGAAAGCAAAGGCGCTTCTCAGAATAGAAAGCGTGGGAATAAGGCAAAGTATTAAAGTTATCACTACACTGTGCAACTTGTGGCCTTATCTATGGCCACATATGCGTATTACAAACCATCCAACAACTCTAGCATACTCTTGCAATTCAAAGAATATATCCCAGATTAGCATTTAGCAGAGTTCAGCCCCGACAGGACCTGATTTGCGTTGTATTTTAGGGGATATTGCATGTTCTCCCTTGAGTTGCACTTTTAACCCATCAACAGACTGTGTGTTGCTTTTAAGTTCAAATCAACTCGTCTGTGAATGACTTGCTCCTGATTTTGACTAAATAATTTTACAAGGCTAGATGTGCTGTAAATGCTGGGCAAGCAAGTGGATGTATCAACTGCAAAGGATGTATTCCATCACTCTAGGGAGACTGGATAACACAGGCAGCTCCACAGACAACAGGATAAACAGTAAATGATCATAATTGCCTAATGGCCAATGAAAGTAGGCATTTGCTTATCTGGACAATCACCGACCTTGTTTTTCCTAGCAATACAATCATTTATATACGCTTTATGCCTAACTGTTTTTTGAAGGATTCCATTCATTTTCTGTACCCTGAATTCAAGAAATTTTATCAATTCCGAACACCTTGGAAATGAAAGTTTACAGTATTGTTGCAGGGTGAAAACAGCGATGGAGAAGGAAAGCAAGCTGGCGCCGAGTTTGCAAACCACAATCAGTAACATTTTTGTCACTGTGCAGCCTTCACCGAAACTTTGGAAAACAGTTTGTGTACTTTTTAAGAGGTTGGTCTTAACATCTGTGGTTAGCGAGGCTTGTGCAGACAAAGACAACCTGTCACTCCTGGGTTGGGGCAAGCAAATAGGGAAAATAAAAGATGTCTCAGATTCCCTCACTTTAACTCCTTCATGGTGACATAAATGTCCGTCTTTCCGTTAGCGTGGGCTGCCCACAGAGCAGCACGGTAGGCTGTAATCATCTGCTTGGGCTGGCTGAACCTGTCAAAAACTGCAGCATCTCCAGTGGAAGCGAGGACTGGACTCAGAGCAGTTGCTTGGAATTCAGCAGGCTGTTTTCCTATGCAGAGAGGGAATACATTCTGCCATGCGTAGATCACTTAGGTCATTTGTAAAGCTATGCCTGTGCACAAAAATTTGGGCAGACTGACACAACACCCTCACGTAAAAGTACAGTGCTGCAGTGCCAATGGCCTTGGATTTCCTCCTATTGAAGACCTGATAGAAAACCTATGAAAATCTGCATTCTTTAAATCAGAATCATAAAAAAAGAAAGATAGATCCCTGTAAAATAGGGAAAATGCAATGGGAATTGGGTCTGATACCCCTTAGATATCATCACAGACACCTCTAACTTGCATTTGCAAAAAGCTAACCATGAGGCAGGAGCCAGGATGCTGCATTAAGTCACATATTGGTCACCAGTATTGCATACTTCAGCAAGCACTCAAATGGTCTCAGAGATCCTCTCTCACGCAGTGTGCAAGCCTCAGTTATTCCCCACCTTGGCCTCCCAGTTCTCCAGAACTATAGGCAAGCCCTGGACACAAGCAACTTGGTTTTTATCCTGTCATTGTGAATTTCAGCACATCTCAAAGGGAGCAAGAATACAAAAATACCTCTATGGGTTTAACCTGATGTCCATTTATTTCTGACAGACAGGTTATCCCAACAACAATGGGGCTTGCAAGAGAATATAATAGTAGTAAGAGTCATGAAAGCATTTCAGACCGCAAATATTCTCTTGCAAACAAACTTTTAATAGCAGGAAACCTGCAGGAGTACACACTCATACTTAAATAGTACAATCAGAAAATAAAGGCATACTGACTTTCGCCCTGGGAAAGAGGCACGCAGTTCATTTCCAGAAGTACATTAAAGAGGTTATTTTACAACCACTATTATGTGATAAAGAATCCTGGATTTAAGATA
>VFFE01006506.1:15988-40313 GCA_008921705.1 Burhinus oedicnemus | reverse complement strand
GTGGGGGGCTGAGGGAATGTCTGGCTGTGAGGGGATTGGGGACCCGAAGGAGTGAGGAGCCATGAGGGGAGTAGGAGGCTGAGGGAGTGAGGGGCTGCCTAGTTCAGGGGGCATGCTGAGGGTGTGAGGGGCTGCCTGGCTGTGAGCAGTGTGGGAGGGAGTGAGAGGGTGCCTGGCTGTGAGAGGTGTGAGGGAGTGCCTGGCTCTGAGGGGTTGCCTGGGTGTGGGAGGGCGTGAGGGGGTACCTGGGTGTGAGGGGGTGCACGTGGGTTAGGGAGTGTGGGGCAGCGATGGGATGTATGGCTGTTAGAGGTGTGGGGCAGCTGGATGGGCGCAGGAGCGATGGGATGAGGCAAGGGAGCCCATGCATCGTGGGGAGCACTGGTTCAGGTGATGGAATTCTGTCAGTCCTACTGTGTGTGCTGAGGTGATGTGGCGCTGGACGACGAGGTGTATGCGTGACAAGTAGGACACCAGTGTGACAGGCAGCTGTCAGAGGATTGCAAGGATGCAAAGCAAATGTTTGGTGGCAACGACAGTTGACAAAGCATCATGAGCAACAGCAGAAGTGGTGGGATATTCAAGTTCCCAATAGGTGAAAAGCAGGCTTGGTGCACTGATAGAGCAAGAAGTGTGTGAGAGGCCATGGAAAATACTATGAAAAATAAATCATGCACTTAGATATAGAAACCCCCACGTAGAAGCCCTTTGAATCCAGATAGTGCTCTTAAAATCATTTGACTTAACTTGCTCCTCACAAGTTTGGAAGTTGCATAGGCGCTAGAGCCATACCGGTTATCTCTCTCCTGACAGTAGGTAATTAAGGCTGAAATTTTTGATGATTTGTATGTGATAATTGCTTGTTTCCTTCCTTGAAGCTGCTTGACCTGATTTTTGGAAAATTTCAAAACCCATGGGAATTGTGGGTACGTAGGGTTTTTTTTTTTTCCCTAAGAAAACAGTCCCCTCTTAAGTGATTTCAAAAGAAGACACAAAAAGCTTGTACAGGGAGTAGCTGCTGCTTAAAGCTGTTTTTGGATATGTTGTCAAGCTCTCCTGGGTGAATGCAATGCCTCGTATTAAAGCTAGGATAACTAGACCCATTTCTGATGCCCATCCATGCAAGATTTTGTAGTACAATCCTTATGACCTACATTCAGGCTTTTAATGAAAACCGAAATCGAAATAATTGATTGCTTAACTCTTAACCTTTCATTTGTGTGATTCGCTCCTAGCATTGTCTCTTTCCACCTTCCATCCTGTGAGAGCTGCAGGTTCTTACACAGTCAAAGAAAGGAATGACTGCAGTTTGTGCAGAATTGAAGAGATTTGGTGCTGTCTGAACTTCAGCTTTAATTTGTAAGGAGTCCATGCTGTAAAACCTGAGTCAAGTTGTGCAAGATTGGTCAATATGTGAAGAAAATCCCCCCTTCAGTTTATAATTTTTCTATTGAAAGACATTTTGAATTAACGTTTTCTGGGGTAACAATAGAGAGATAGATCAAAAAATTTGCAGTAAATTAAACAATGCACTAATATTAAAGATTTTTTTTTTCACTGCATTTCACAATTAGACTACTACTACTTTTAACCACCACTTGTGGAAGTTCAGACATGAAAACCTTTTGAAAAAAACAATGTGTGTCAGATACAAGTTGAACAATATTGTTTTATGGGTATTTCCTTTGCAAACACTGAAGTGGATCACAGACATGGTTTTAAGCAGCATGTAGTGGCTTACGTTTCAACAGTGTGTGAGCAAGCATGCTTTCTGAGTGCATGACTACTTCATAATCCCCTTGAAGTAGTTCAGGCTAATATGATTAATGTTCCTGTAACAGAATAGTAGAAAATAGAGTTAAAATTGACCCTGAAGGATCATCTGACCTTTCCACTGTCCAAAGGAAGGATAAGCTATACCTAAACAGTTTCTAGCATCTTTGTTGTGCTCTTAAAAACATGCAGTGACAAAGATGACGCTCTTGAAGTTCTCTACAATTCCAGCCCCCCCCCCCCCCCCCCAATATCTTACATCTTTCTGTGGGTGGGGGAAATCCCAAGCACAAATCCAGGCTGGACGGAGAACGGATGGAGAGCAGCCCTGAGGAAAAGGACTTGGGGGTGTTGGTGGATGAGAAGCTCAACATGAGCCGGCAATGTGCGCTGGCAGCCCAGAAAGCCCCCGGCATCCTGGGCTGCATCCCCAGCAGCGTGGGCAGCAGGGCGAGGGAGGGGGAGGAGATTCTGCCCCTCTGCTTCGCTCTGGTGAGACCCTATACTGTCTCCAGCTCTGGAGCCCCCAACATAAGAAGGACATGGACCTGTTGGAGCAGGTCCAGAGGAGGGCTACAAAGATGATCTGAGGGTTAGAGCCCCTCTGCTGTGAGGACAGGCTGAGAGAGTTGGGGTTGTTCAGCCTGGAGAAGAGAAGGCTCCGGAGAGACCTTCGAGCAGCCTTCCAGTACCTGAAGGGGGCCTACAGGAAAGCTGGAGAGGGACTTTTTACAAGGGCATGTAGTGATAGGACGAGGGCTAATGGCTTCAAACTGGAAGGGGAGAGTTAGATATTAGGAAGAAATTTTTCACTGTGAGGGTGGTAAAACACTGCCCAGGTTGCCCAGGGAGGTTGTGGCTGCCCCATCCTGAGAGGTGTTCAAGGCCAGGTTGGATGGCGCTTGGAGCAACCAGGTCTAGTGGGAGGTGTCCCTGCCCATGGCAGGGGGTTGGAACTAGATGATCTTTAAGGTCCCTTCCAAACTAAACCATTCTATGATTTAAACCTATGTTAAAATTCCCAAAGTTGATCATATATTCAATTTTAACAACAGCATTTAAAGACTGATAAATCTGTGCAACCCTCTGCCTTTATAGGCTGGAGGGTGTTAGTGGTTTATTCTCCAGTTTGGACATGTGCAGTTGTAAATGACAATGTGTTGTTTGTGCTGCTTGCTGTCATAGAAACCTCTTACTGTTATAGGTCAAACTGGTCTGGCGAGCAAAGTACTTTAAGCCAAAAATGTGTTGTTTGCACTTGGCAGCTTACAGTGAGAAAGTTGAGTATAGCAGCATTAGAATACATCTTTAAAAATAAATTTTACTTTAAAAATCAGTGATGAGAAATACAGAGTCCCAGGTAAATTGTCTCTTCTACCTTACTGCTTTCAATCTTTCCACAATAACTGAATAACTGCCTTTATGTTTTCCCAGTTCAGTGCTAAGCAGTTCCAGTTAAACGTTCCAAGTCTGATTTTTGAAGAGCTAGCAAGTCTGTGAGAGCTAACCAGGTAGTTAAGACCGGCTTCATTTATTGTTACTACCTGAGAAAATAAGAAGGAGTGCACAGATTAGGCTTTGAAAAAGAACCAGTTGCATTTAATGGATGGTACGTAGTCTTTTCATGTTAAACATTAATGTAAGTAGCCTCTGTTACCCCGGTAAGGGTGCATATTTTATAGTTTTATATAGTCAAGGCCCCCACAGTAAGATCTGTCTGTTCAACCCTTGCCTGTGTTTCTGACTGTTCATCATGGTGGTTTGAGTTAAGGTGAGGTGTGAGTATTTAGAACAAAATACTTCTTAAGCAGAGAGATGCTGTGCTACTGCAGTTGACCAACACTCTATCTGCACCTAAATAAAATGCGGTTTGAGCTTCCATGAGATGTCAGCAGATCTCTGAAAATGTAAAGTTTGTGACTGGAGAAAACCTTCTTAAAAGCTAATGAGTGATACCTAAGCAGCGGTGTAATAGATTGTATTGAAATGGCTTTTAATTTGTGCCAGATATTTTGCAACTAAAGCACTTGTTGCGACAGTATACAGTGTGTGTTAGTTGAATACTAAAAAAACTGGAGAAATTTTTATACATAATTTTACTCTAAAATCTTTTTAATTGCTGCTTGGATAATACTGCGCAAAGCTATGTTGGGTGATTTCGGGGGTCTGACCTCATTTTTCTGTGTTCTTCCATTCCTTTTTCCTCGGAGAGCATTCCTGTTGGAGCCAAACTCACAGCAAGACTGAAGGGCCCTAATCAGATTTGGATGGAGTTTGCGTGTTCGAGTCCAGTCACATAACCTCCCTCTCATCCCGTTAGCTACCTTAGAAAACATCAACGCTCCAGCCTTTGCCAGTAGAGTTTCCTAGATGTCTAGAGTGGCTCTGATGGGGTGAGGAGCTCAGTGCCTGTGTCTGATCAGGACCCACAAACTGGGGCTCTGCATGCCAAGGGCTTTTTGGGATTGTGTGCTCAGACAGTGTTGACTGGCACAAAAGACAGCCACCGCAGCCGCTCTTATGTAACTGTAGAAGAAGATAGGAGGGGAGAGGAATACTGGGTGGTTAATTTAATCTTTGTGAGACTCATTTCCTGAGTAAGTTCCCTCTGAAGACCTCATGGTAGCTCTTGCCATCACTCATTAGTCTGACCTGGTCCCTAGCTATACTAGTATTTCCTTAGCTTGTTCTCTGGTTGGCAGCAACATCAGAGGTGAAGGGATTCAGGCTGATTTTTGTCTGTCCGTGGCAACTGTGTGCCAGTTCTAGATGCACCATCGCTGCCACCGATTTGTCCCTGTGTGGTTGCCAGGAGGCGATCCACAGGAGTTACCATAATGTGAGGAGCTCTGACTTTGGTCCCTGGCAGTCTTCCTCAGCTTCCCGGAGCCGCAGAGCAAGGCAGGTAATACCGCTGGAGTCAGGTTCTTGCTCTGGATACCCTTCTGGACTGAAACCCTCCCCAGCTGGCTATAAGGAGGCTTTGTGACAGCCTCATGCAATGATCTTTAATGAGTTATCTGGTATTCAGCACCCACTTAGAAAGTATGAGACCCAGATTCAATATAATCTGCATGCTAAAGGTCTCCTGTGTAAAAAGGCTGTGTTTATAACATTTAGTTAAATGAAGAATTCTCTCCTGTTTTCTTGTTGGGGTGATTGCACTGTCCAGGCAAGAGTGCAAGATCTGTGGTGCCAAAAGACTGAGCAAGAAACGATATTTTTTATTATTATTATTAATTATTAAGGATACTGTGTCTTGATCTATGAGACAAATATTAGAAATTATTCCTGTTTTATGGCACTTGCTGCCACTGTTATTTTGATATTTTGCATGATCAAAAAACTAAGATGCACAAACCGTTCAGCCAGCAGAGATCAGAATTCAGGATTCCCCCCTTTCGTCTTCACAGTTGCCCGTTACCGCACTTGGTTAAAGTAGAGGGGACGGTGAATCCACTCAGAGCTGTGGATTTCCTCATTTGGACTGCCCACCAAAACATCTGGCGAGACAGCCTTCATTCCTAAATTGTTGAATAATTGCTATTTTTCTCCCTCCTTGCTCCTATGAGCAATACTTCGTGTTTGCAGTCAAAAATAATAATAAAATTGCTTTCTCCTAACTTCCAGCTGTTTCTTCGGTTGGGACCCATCTTCTTTTTAGTTTAGGAATAAAAAAAGAAGATTTAAAGCCTTCTGTTTTTAAGTGAACTGAGTAACTTTTTTGCTTTCTTGAATTTCAGCAATGATTGGATTGTGGGGAGATCTCCACAACTTTTGCCCTAGTAGATTCTTTATGTAACTTCTCTGTGTAGATTCCTGGAATTTTGTGGACAGTGCCAACATCTACCAATTAAAAAAACCGAAACAAAACAGTTTAAAGTATGAGTCCGTGTTGAAAATTACATAGCAAAGTGATGGACTGTAAAGTAAAATAAGTTTCTGAGACTGTAGTGAAAGTTCCTTCTCCTTTTTGCTGCAGAATTGTTGTGATGTTACTGTAATTCTTTATAATATAGTTGTCTCTGGCGTTCTGGAGTTTTTCTGGGGAAGGATTTACCCTAGGAGGAATTGGAGTTTGTGTAACCACTCTCTACAGTTAGAATAATGCACAAATCATCAGTTGTGTTCATGTGAAGGTTCTTAGTCATCTGTATTGTATGTTTTCAACTCTGTTTACTTATGTGCTGTTGTGAATTGGTGGCTCTGTGATGCCATGAGGTGTAAGCAAGTGCATTAAAATAATGCTGCTTCAGAGCATTATTTTTGCAGGAAGGAAATGACGATTATTTTTTTTTTAGTTTTTTTTTTTTAGTTTTAAATACAGCGATGTCAATAGCTGCTGGAGTCCTGTTAGTTTATATATATATATATTTACTGCACAAATGAAATAGCAGATGAGTTTTACTGGAGTAGCTGCAGAATCAGTCTATGCACTTTGTTGCTCAAAAATCCATAGCAAGAAAGTGATTGTATAGACCCCATTGGGGGAAATATAAGCTGACTAATGCATTTGCATCAATTACTGCAAGTGTTTTACTCACCAGAGGAAGTAGTATCTTGCATATCTAAAAGGAGCCCTATTAGTAGGGGAAGTGTTTCTTCAGCATTGTGTTGTGTTTCGGAGAACTGACCCAAAGCAGAAGGAAATGTTATAAAAATACGCATCTAATAAAAACTTACTTCAGGTGTGTGAGTGCTGTCTGTGGAATGATTGCTTTTTTATTTTTATCATTTCCCTTTTCAAAAATCTACTCTAAACTCCCCAACGACCACAATAAATAAGAAAAATGCTGCATTTTGAAGGGAGATGGAGAAAACAACTATTTTAATAGCTGCTTTTAAAAACTTTATGACTTTAGTCTACAAGTACCTCTTTTTTAACTTTTCAAGATTAAATTCTTAGGAATTAAATAGGCAGGTGTCATGAGCAACTGCGCTACAATCTGGTGTGTGTGTGTGAGACAAAGGCAAGAATACATAAAATGAGGGAAAAGATTCCTGAATTTGCTGAGGGGGGTGTGTTCAGCAAGGATGTATAAATTAAGGGAAAAGATTCATGAATTTGCTGGGGTGGTATTAAGTGGTGAGCAAAAGGAGAAAACCAAATTTTTAAAGAGATTTGGTGGTACATCACAAGAGAAGGTGTACAGAACTTTCCTTAGCCTTGCATAAAGGGCAGGGCTCATTGCACTTCAATTTTGAGTATGGTTTTATCTTAAAATGAGCTAATTCTTTTGCTTATGTGCAGATGTCAAAGATGGGTAGAGAACTGTCGAAGGGCAGATTTAGAAGATAAAACTCCAGATCAACTCAACAAGCATTACAGATTGTGCGCTAAACATTTTGAGACTTCTATGATATGTAGAAGTGTAAGTAAAACCAAGCATTTCTTTGTTGCATCTTGCAAAATGTGATTAACGTTTTTCATCAGAATGCTGCATTTTAATCTTTGATCCCCTGGGTAAGTGGGTGCTGGGAAAATTAATCTCTTAGTCTTAATTGAGATCATTGTCATGGTGCAGGGCACCGCACAGACTCGCATATGTTGGCACAAAGGTTGAGGTGGAAATGAGCAGTTGGGGAAGAGAAAAGGAGAGCTACTCCTGCTGGTTTAATATGTTTGTGGAGCCCTGGTCTTCACTGCAGTCCTTTCCTCGTGCAAAGCAATGCTCATTTTGTTTATTGTCACTAGATATTACAACATTATATAAATTTATTGGGTGTAAGTATGTAAATTTACATACCTCTAATTATTTAAAATCATTAATGTGCTGTTACTGAAGTGTGTACATGGTGTGATTCAGTTAAATTACACTTTGTTGTGGCCAAGAGATTTAAACATTTTTGCATCTGTCAAGTTTTTGGTTCCTGTATGTTTTATCCAGCTAAGATCATGGCACTGTTTCCTGTTAATGAAATAATAGCTTTCAATTCTTGTTAACATGATGACGCTGATTTTACCAGCTTACACAACATCAGGAAATGGTGGATTTGGGGCTTTGTATTAAGTTTTAATTTCCAGGCTGAATTTTACTCTGATAGGCAAAATCAGTCCTTCACTTGTGGAGGGTAATTAAAATACGCAGGTCAGACTTTGAGCTCCTGGTGGTATTATACAACAAGGTCTCTGATTAGCCGGCATCCCAGCAACAAACGAACAAATGGATGTTGGAAGTAATTCTGAATCTGAAATGAAGCTTTATGAAACTCAGATTGTTTAAAGTGTATTTCAGTCTAATGACAGGTATAAACATAATCAGTTAAAATTCTGTACTTACTGGAAATTAGCCAGTTTAGATTATGTAAGTTTACAGTATATCCAAATATAAAATTTTACTTAAAATATTTTTCTTTAACTGCTAGAAACGTTTACACGACCACCTAGAAATCTTTTCGTCATGCTGCTCAGTCGACGGATACATTTTGCTTCAGTATGATCTTTCACAATAGTGTTTCGTGGAATTCATAAGTCTACATAAAGAAACAGTTGAACATTTTCATTGTGAAAATGGTTATGCGGTTGTTTCTAGACTTGTGAAATAGGTGATAAAAACCAAAGCTCCATAGTGACAAAAGGTTTCCTTTCTGATACATAGATGTCTTTTTATCCAGAAAAAATAGATCATAATATTACAGTATTAATTATTGCATCTGAGGTCTTTGATGTGAAGATTATGGGAAAGAAAAAGTGTTTGTGGTTTGGGTTGGGGCATTTTTTAAATATCTCTCTTCTCATTTTCAATGTTCTTTTGATAGCCCAAAACGTGAATTGCGTAGCGTAGCTTTCTCTTTGTTTTGAAACATCAGAAAGTGAAAATACTTTTTTAAAAAAGGAAGAAAAAAGAAAGGGGGGAGGCATGGCATCTGAAATTCTGGGGGCTTTTTGTGCGCACACAGTGAGAACTCCCCAAAGATATCCCTAATGTAGATGTCTTTCTTATTATAGAGCCCTTACAGAACGGTTTTACGGGATAATGCTGTGCCAACTATATTTGATCTTACAAGTCACCTGAACAATCCCCACAGCAGACATAGGAAAAGGATAAAAGAGCTGGTAAGTTTTTCATGTAAGAAGTTTTTTTTTTTTTTTAATATTAAAACAATAAAGCAACTCAGTTCATGTGAAACGTGTCAAATAATAATATTTAGCACTTGAGTGTTTGCATTTTCTGTGCTGCCTGTATAGTATCTTTTTATTGATTATATGTTAAAAGCTCAAATATTATGTTGATACAAATTTTATCTACTAAGGAAAGTTTAACGAAATACATTGATCCAGAGCTGATTCTGTCTTCCAAAGAAAGTGTATAGCTAGGTGATCTCTGGAGGTCCCTTCCAACTCAGAATTCGTGATTCCTTTTGCCTGTTACTGCAGCACTAACTGAATACAACTTATGCGTAGTACCTGGAAATTCTCACTACATGTTGATTGTAACCTTCAATTCACCAGTTTAACTTTTGAAGTCTGCACCAATTCAGATGTGTTTGGTTTAGCTTATTGTTCTGAAAAGGTGATCCATGTATAAAACCAAGATGAAGCAGTTTTTTGTGTCTTGGCGGTACCTCTTTTGTGTCACTTACAGAAGAAGCATCTCTCGGTCTCTGTGGTTATAAGTATACTGACAATTAAGAGGAATTCAACTCCTAAACTCTGCTTATATGTTGGAAAATTTACAGACAATTTCTAAATATTTATTCACGAGTGTGAGTCTGTTTGTTGACTGAAAGTAGAGTTAAAGACAGTTCTGTCTACTGACCATGCATGTTCGTATTGAAACAAAATTCTTTAATGGAATCTATTTACTAATAATTATAAAATACATATTGAATAAACTCCTAATGTAAGTATGGGAGCCTTAGCAGTAGTAACAAACTATTCTCATGTAGTTAGTAGATATGTGTTGTGGCAGCAATAAACTATCCGAAGAAACCTCCTTCTCTTGGACCTTCTAGCGCTTTTTTGGTGAATATTAACACTCTTGAAATGGTCTCATCTACAATATTTGTATCTGATCTTGATGTGTTTTAATATTTTAAGGTCATGTGATAGACATCAATATAAGTTCTCTTTTTTTTTTAAAGAGTGAAGATGAAATAAGAACACTGAAGCAACAAAAGAGTAAGTAGGCAAATAATGGAGTTCATAAGACCTTTGTTTGCTAAGGCTGACAAGGTAATGCAGGGCACATAACTGTAAGCTTTTATATATAGGAGTATAATTGAGTTTCTGCTTGATTCAAACAGCCAGTCTAAACTGTTTCCAAAATACCCGTTCACTTTTAAACCAGGAACATTCTTCTCTGGACTCCAGTAACTTAAAGGTAATGGGGATAGTAAGGGAAAGCAAATGTTATGTTTTATTCATGTTACCTTGACGCTTACGGTACTTTATATCTTGTAGTTGATGAAGCTTTTGAACGGGAGCAGGCAACTCAAGAATTGAACGAAAGCAATGAACAAAATACTGTCTCGGAGGAAGGAGGAGAAGAACAAGAGGAAGAAGCTGTCCCCTTAACACTGGAAGAACGAGAAAACAAAGATTACCTTAAATCTTTGTTTGAAATTCTGATCCTAATGGGCAAACAAAATATTCCTTTGGATGGCCATAATGTTGATGAGCTTCCAGAAGGTATTTTTACTTCTGATAACTTTCAGGCTCTACTGGAATATAGAATAAATGCTGGAGATGAAGTTCTGAGGAAACGATTTGAGATGACTGCAGTCAATCTTGAGTATTGTTCGAAAACTCAGCAGAAACAAATGCTTGAGATCTGTGAAAGCTGTGTTAGAGAAGAGACACTGAGGGAAGTAAGAGACTCGCACTTCTTTTCTATCGTCACTGATGAAGTAGTAGACATAGCAGGAGAGGAACATTTGCCGGTGTTGGTGAGATTTGTTGATGATTCTCATAATCTAAGAGAAGAATTCATAGGGTTTTTACCATATGAGGCTGATCCTGAAATTTTAGCTGTTAAGTTCCACACAACTATTACTGAAAAGTGGGGTCTAAACATGGAGTACTGTCGAGGTCAAGCCTACATCGTCTCCAGTGGGTTTGCTTCTAAAATGAAAGTCGTGGCTACAAGACTTTTGGAAAAGTATCCACAAGCTGTGTATACGCTGTGTTCCTCGTGTGCCTTAAATGTTTGGCTGGCAAAATCCGTTCCTGTTGTTGGTGTTTCCATTGCGCTAGGAACAATCGAGGAAGTTTGCTGTCTTTTTAATCAGTCTCCACAATTACTAGTAGAACTGGACAACACAATTTCTGTTCTTTTTCAGAACAATGAGGAGAAGGGTAACGAGCTGAAGGAGATCTGCCGTTCTCAGTGGACAGGCAGGCACGATACTTTTGAGGTTTTAGTGGACCTCATGCAAGCGTTGGTACTGTGCTTGGATGCAGTAAGCAGTGACTCATCTGTCAGGTGGAACAACTTTATTGCTGGTCGAGCTTTTGTACTTTCAAGTGCATTAACAGATTTTGACTTCATTGTCACTATTGTAATTCTGAAAAACGTTCTGTCTTTTACAAGAGCATTCGGAAAAAATCTCCAAGGACAAACGTCAGATGTGTTCTTTGCAGCCAGCAGCTTAACAGCAGTGTTGCATTCTCTGAATGAAGTGATGGAGAATATTGAAGTTTACCATGAATTTTGGTTTGAGGAAGCAACAAATTTGGCTACAAAACTGGATGTACAAATTAAACTCCCAGGAAAATTTCGCAGAGCACGACAGGGGAACTTGGACTCTGAGGTAACGTCAGAAAATTACTACAAAGAAATCCTTAGTGTCCCCACAGTGGAGCATATTATTCAAGAATTAAAGGATATATTCTCAGAGCAACATTTAAAAGCTCTTAAGTGTTTATCATTAGTGCCCTCAGTCATGGGGCAGCTGAAATTCAATACGTCTGAGGAGCATCACGCTGACATGTACAAAAATGACTTGCCTAATCCAGACACGCTTTCTGCTGAGCTTCATTGTTGGAGAATTAAGTGGAAGCACAGAGGAAAAGATATTGAACTTCCAGCTACTATTTATGAAGCACTTCACTTGCCTGACATTAAGTTTTTCCCTAATGTTTATGCATTGCTTAAAGTCTTGTGCATACTTCCAGTGATGAAGGTAGAGAATGAAAAATATGAAATAGGACGAAAGCGCTTGAAGGCATACCTGAAAAACACCTTGACAGAGCAAAGGTCAAGCAACCTAGCTTTGCTGAACATAAACTTTGATATAAAACATGACTTAGATTTAATGGTGGACACCTACATTAAACTCTATCCAGATAAAGTGGAATTTCAAGAAGACTTTATTCCCTCAAACAACTCTGAAGTAACAGAAGATGCTTAATTTTTTAAGCTCTAAGCAATCTGTTGAAACAGGTTTTTCTTAATTAAGTTTCAACACTGAGGAAAAAAAACCTGTGAAATCTTAAAAATCACTGCAATTGTATTTCCATTTTAGGTCTCGGACTGAAGAAGCTTTGGTCAGTGACCCAAATTATGTTTTGTTAGTCTGCATTAAATGTATTACACGAACAAAGCCAAGCCTGAAAATAAGCCCATGCTGTTGGCAGAGGTGCTTTCTACATCTGATTGACTTAACTAGGTGCTCGTTTACTTTATTGCATCTTGGAAAAAGGACATTGTGATTGTAGATCTGATGGGGGCTGTTACATACTCGCTTATGAATTAGGATAAGAAAAAAACCCAAACTTCATAATGTTAAAAAGTATAATCCATTTCAGTTCTGTTACTTAGGATTTTATTCTTTTTGAAAACTTAAAAGTCTTTGTATATTTAATTGGCATTTTGGAGAGTGGATTCAGCTATTGCACGATCCTCAAGCTGTGGACTGTTCTCGGTGTAAAGTGAATGTCAGTGGTATAGAGGTACGTTTACAGTTTCATTGCAAGAGTCAGCCTCTTTAATCTCTTGATGACTGTTTACATTCCTTTGTGTGAGACACAAAACTTTTTCTTTAGGCTTTTAACAGGCATGGCAGAACGACTGAAATTCCTAAAAGACACTAAAAACTTAAAATTTATTCCACAAACATAAATCTGTTCATTCTATGCTGATTCTGACACAAAATTGTGCATCTTATTGTCTGTTTATTTGTAAACTCACCCAGGAAAGATTAAAATAAGAGTTTGTTGTTTGTCTAGAAGTAAGATTGAAAATATTGCTGTTATTTTTTGGCAAGAATAAAACATTTTTGTACAGTTTATTGCAATTTAAAATAAAATGTGAATGGCTTTTTACATAGTATTGAATTTCTTAGTAAAGCTGTGCCTCTTTGAGAATGTGCATTCTTTTGTAAGTTACCTTTTAGTTTTGGCAATTTTTTTCTCCGTTGTTTTTGCAGTTGTAGTGAGTGGCATTGTCTTAAGACACAGGAAACTTTGTGTAGTAGCGCTTCTGATCTGTATGTTCTACTGAAGGTTTTTTTAAAGTATTTTGAGATAGCAGTAAATACAGTGCTTTTAATTGTCAAGTTCTGTCTAACTGAAACAGGTGGAAATAGATTAAATTTTAAATGGTTGAAGAGTGAATTTTTGTAGCTATCCTGATGCATGCCAATTTTATAACTTATCTACAGTTGTCCTTTTACATACTTTCCAGTTGCAGTGGGAAAGGCCCCCAGCAACAGAAAACTGAATGATTGTACAGACTGTGAGAAATACAGTACATAGTGGTTTAATGCAGTCAAACAGTAAGAATAAATTTGGAAAAAAAAAAAAAAACAACCAAACCCTCTTTACTTAGATATTAAAGTGGCTATGTACATCTTAAGAAATGCTTTCAGGAGCTTTTATTTACATTGGAGTAGTAAAAATTACTCTTAAAAAGTATTATCTTTTCTTTCCACTGCTATTTGTGTAAGCTTTCTGGCATGCTTTCACGTTAATGTAATTGTTGCCTCGATCAGTAAAAAGTGTTTTAGCTGATAGCTTGCTCTGTTCCTCTGAATATATGAAAATAGCCCAAATCTATGTTAATGCTAGTAAAAAAAAAAAAAAGGTATTTTTTAATTAGCAGTCATATGGAAAATTGTCTTTTCTAAAGAAGATCTCAATTACAATTTTAATAGAATAAACAAAAAGATCTTTCCCATCCTGGGAGTGTCTCTGAATTCCCCTGCTAAACACAGCAATGCAAGGTGGTCGTCACCTCTGAGATTGTGAGCTCCTTATCAATAAAGTCAGGTTGGATGAGCCCAAGCTTATGGGCATAATCAGAGAAGGAAAACTGGTACCCAGTGCCATATAATTGCCAAAAAAAGCTGAAGGCTACTTTCTTACTGGGTAAATGAGATCTTTTTGGCTAATGTACTGAGACAAATTGAAGGGAAATGCAGTAAAACACTCCTTTAGCTACTGAAGTGTCTTCTGGAGCTCAGCTGAGACACACAGTTGTGACTAGCGTTGCTAATTAGCTGGCTCCAAGAGCCTTGATTGGTTGGTGTGCTAGATTGTTGCACTGCCTTTCACAGAGATACTTAGGTTGTCTGTAGTCAATCAAAAGTTCCTTATTTAGCCTATTTGAATGTTGGTGCAGAATGCCTCATTTTTAGGCACATCGGTGCAGCACTTAGGAACCTGCAGCAGGTAGTCTGGATAGCGATGGCTCGGCAGGATGCAGAGGAATAGCAGGTTGCAATGGTCGGTGTCCCTCTGGCTTAAGGTTGTGTGGAGGAAAATAATGTACTGAAACTAGGGGCTCCCATCTTACCACTGAGGGTGCAGGGAAAGGATGTGACTGACGTGGAATCCAGTAAAATAATTTTAAAGAGAACACTCTTGCTAGAGCAGGTCAGAGACTGACAGAGAAGTGTCTGAAAAATGGGACAAATAATCACTAAAGATAAACTTTGATTCTGTTTTTGTTAATGGGCTCTTGAGACAGAGGCAAGTGTCATCTTAAATATCCTGCCAATTCAGAGGAGTGTGTATTTCCAAGGTGTAGCTGAGGTATTTACTATGCTTTGACCTGGCTTTTTGGCACATTCTGTGTCATGAAGCAATATGTATAAATTATTTTAAGTATCACTGCTGAGAAACTAATGTATCTTAGTGAGAGTGGATTTTCCCTTAGCTGCTCAGCTGATTGTGTTTTGTGAAAGCGATGCTTGTCTTAAGAATATACAAACTCTATTTCCTTTTCCCATGCACAGAGTTCCTGTTAGAAATCACTACTGCTTCTTTGAAAAGTAGCATGTAGCATTCTGTCTCCTGTGATGTTATTTCTGTCACTGGTTGCAGAAATCCTGGAGCTGCTTGTTTGGCTGCCAGGGTTCTGCCATAAAGAAGCAGAGGAGCAGAACCACTTAATGATTCTGGGTGCAGCTATCCTGTTCCCCCCACGCTGTGTTTGTGTGAAACGCTGCAAAACTGAGTTGCCAGAAACATCTCAATTACTCTAAGAAGATGAAAATAAATCTCTTTACTGGTTCTGTTTCAAGAAACAATTGCTAACTTAGAATAACAATAGGTGTTATCCCAAAGCAGGCCTAACATTCGATAATTTCTAGACCTCTTAATGCTCCCTACTTTGCTATTCTTTGTAAGAACTGTTTTCCTTAGGGAGTCTTTCCAGCATTTTGCCGATGCGTAAGTAGTGTCGCATCAGCAAAAAAAATGGAGTTGGAAATTGTAGACAGATCTATAGTAATTTCAAAATATGTGTATGTTCATTATGAGTTTACTTTGCCAAGTAACACTGTTAATCAAATAGAATTCAATGTGCGTGTTCCATAATGTAGTATTTGTTCATTTTATTATTGCTGTAGCTGTCCACTGTTTCTATTAATTTATTTTCATGTGGCAGGCTTGCATTTTTTTCTTAAAAATGTGTGTCTTCTGTTTTAGCTGGCAACAGTTATCCCTGGAAGTCTCCTTGAAGGCAAGGCTGGTACTAGCAAAGTTTGTTCAGTGTGATTGAAGAGAAGGGGTGCAGCAGTGATGGAACAGGTGCCTGTGTAGTCCCCCGTTCCTCTCTTTTGTAGTGTCCCAAAGTCAAATGTGTCGGTTAAACTGTCTGTGGATAATGCTCTGGCGTTGCAGTGGCTACTGCAGAAGTGTTTTGCCTAAGGTTCCCAACCAACCCCCTTACGTGTTAATTGACATCAATACTCTTTAGGAATAAATTAGTTTCCTAGTTGTAGAACTGGAGGCACAGACTAAAGGATGGCTTTTAACCACCCGTGCTATCTACAGACCTCCCACAAACCCTTACACATTCACGACCACGTACTCCACCAGCAGCAACGCTACAACAAAATGTTTGTGGTGACAATATAGGATCCTTCTTGCTGAGAAGCTGTGCTGTGGGCCTGAGAGCATACCCTATGGAATCCAGACTAGAGCACAGGCTTCCCTTGCAGCAGGTGAAGAGGGTCATGTGACAGCTCTACCTCTACTAAAAGATACTGAGCAACGGTGATTTACATTTAAGAACTGAGATCCCTGTGAAAGCCAGGGAGGGAGGCAGTTCAGCACATCTGCCCATAGTTTCATGTGTCTCGTGGCATCTTTCGCTGAGGTGACTGCTGAGTCTGATCATCTGTGGCAGTCAACAGTTAGACCTGGGACTACACAACCAACTGCTAGAGCCTGAAAATTCAGCTTCTGTCACCTCTTCAGCCAGCAAATGTCTGAGGATCTGGGGAAAGGACTGTCTTTCCTTGCTCCTGGAAGAACGTCTGGACTGTCTACTTGGCAAGACAACACCTCTGACGTGGCCCACAAGCCTTCATGGGATTTTCTAGCAGGTAGATTCTGTCAACCAAGAGATTTCAGCGTCTACCATCAACAGGACATGGTGTTTGAGGGGAAGAACTTATCACCAGCACTTTGCTTTTTTGTCCTCTTATACTCCCAGAGAGAAGAACTTCAAGCTTCATGACTGTTTCCTAGTGAAGCAGCAGGGCACTTCTGTACAGTTAGCACGTGCTAAATTGGTGAAGAAACCATGTTTATGAGCTACTGGGAAAGTGGCGTCATGGGTTTGGGTCATGAAGGAAGCAGGAGAGGGGTGGGGAGACACCTGAGAGAGCTGGTTGAGGGCATGGGTTGGTCGGTAGTGTGATGCTCCAAGCCCAGATGAGGTCCTGGTCTTCTCCTCCATCTCTATCCATCACCCTGCAGTGGTGTCAGGCTAAGCAGACCTAGGCTGGAGGGCTTTGTCCTGCTGCCAGAAGGTACCTCACACAAAGTGTGGAGGAGAGGCAGCTCCAAGGAGGCTGACGGTGCTGGGGAGATTGGACCCGCATCCGTCCCTGGGGGTCCATCACGCAGGCAGCCAACTTAAAGGCACGCTTGACCTCCTTCCTAAGCTGGAGGACTTTAACAAGTTGAAGGTGAATCATCTGTTTTATTAAATCAGAGGCCACTTCAAGGACTGCAGCCCAATTATGCCACATGTTGTACATATCCTGAAAAGAGTATTTGTGGAGAAATAGGATCCATATGGGCAGGTCCTTCCTGGTGAGCACGTCCCGCCGAAGAACAGCCTTGGGTATCTGCCTGCAGAGATCAGACATAGCAGGATTCAGGCCTTAACTCTTAATTTATAGTGTTGAAGAGCTCTCAAGAAGAGGGAGGGATGTGTAGGAGGTACAATATAAAGTGGACGGCGCTGTGACATGCATTTCCCCCCCCCCTCAAGGAATGAGTCTTGCTGCCTTTGCCTTGATGTGAGGCTCTGTGCTCCGGGAATGAGCAGGAATATCACGGTCTGGCCCAAATTCCTCCCTGGAGGAAAGAGACAGATGATATCATTGTTGGAGTTGTTTGGACATCGTAAAGGTACTTACTGAAATGAGAAAAATATGGGTTTAATTCCTTTTTTAATAATAAAAAAGTGACGGAAAGCTGCGAGTGCCAGGAACCTCACTGAGAAAAGAGTCTTTGCACCCTGGAGAACTTCTCTTTGCCTAATGAATAAGCACTTCTAAGTCACTTTTTGGTTCATTTTTTGAGTGTGTGTGTGTATATATATATATATATGTATATAAAATATGCAAAGCCAGATGGAGTTACTTGTTTGTCTTGCAGATGTCAACTTTGCTGAGCAATGCTTTGATTTAGAAGCAGCACGCCCAGAGTGAAAGGCACACAGCTTATTCCTGCGAGACGTCCACACCGTACACGGCTCCTCCTGAACCCTGTACCCTACGATCCAAGCGCACAACTGCTACATGAACAAAATACATCAGCCTAAACACATGCTAATTATCAGGTAGTTTCTGCTCCGCTCTGAAAACATTAAGAGGAAGTACGCAAGTGAGTGTTGACTTTCTGCCCGTCTGCTCTGCTCTCATGAGACCCCACCTGGAATACTGTGTCCAGCTCTGGAGCCCCCAACATAAGAAGGACATGGACTTGTTGGAGCAGGTCCAGAGGAGGGCCACGAAGATGATCATAGGGCTGGAGCCCCTCTGCTGGGAGGACAGGCTGAGAGAGTTGGGGTTGTTCAGCCTGGAGAAGAGAAGGCTCCAGGGAGACTTTAGAGCCCCTTCCAGTATCTGGAAGGGGCCTACAAGAAAGCTGGAGAGGGACTTTTTACAAGGGCATGTAGTGATAGGACGAGGGCTGATGGCTTCAAACTGGAAGAGGGGAGATTTAGATGAGATCTCGGGAAGAAATTCTTGACTGTGAGGGTGGTGAGACCCTGGCCCAGGTTGCCCAGGGAAGCTGTGGCTGCCCCATCCCTGGAGGTGTTCAAGGCCAGGTTGGATGGGTCTTTGAGCAACCAGCTCTAGTGGGAGGTGTCCCTGCCCATGGCAGAGGGGTTGGAACTAGATGGTCTTTAAGGTCCCTCCCAGCCTAAACCATTCTGTGATTCTATGACTTTAAGACTTTCCAAGTTACCGGACAAAACTACACCTTCCCAATGAATGTCGTGCATAAGGCAGGGTACCCTGTTCTGTGTCTGCAGAGATGGCAGAAAGCTTGAAGGAATTAATGCTTGGCAGGTGAGCAGACCTCTCTCCATTTAGCAGTTCTTATAAACTTTAATCCCCTAAGTGTATCACCATTGCAGAAGATGTGTTTATTGAGAAACCTGTGGCTTCGGTGTGGGTTTTGGCGTATGTAAAGGCACCCTTCTGCATTGTTATAAAAGCTGGATTTGGAAAGTACTTGTAATACATACAGTTTGACATCAGGTATTCCTGTATTTTCCAGACTATTTCACATTCTTATTCTAGCAACGGGGATAATGGAACAGATTCGCAGCTCTAATCCTGACTCTTTGCACCTTTCAGGCAGGACAATACAGCTAGAGCCTGGATGCAATTTCCCATCTGAGAGTGCACCATTACTCCTAGGAAACTCTTCAAGGGGAAAAAAAAATGCTGAAAATGCTGATGCAATAATGTTCTGCACTATTTGCTTTTCCAAGGTGTGCATAAGCTACTGCACACCTTGCGGCTACATGGTCCTTCAGGTCTCACCGCTCTTCTCCCAGCACTGGTATGGAAAGAGCTGCAAGGAGGAACAGGTCTTTCCAGGGTAGGGTGCTATTTTTCTGTCCTGTGTGGCCTATAGTTTTGTGCCTAACCTGCTGTCTTCTCAGCTCATGCTTTTCAAAAGTCAGTGTTCTTGCATGTCTGTATTTCACATTTTTCAACTGGAGATGCATTGAAAGGCTGTGATTTTTAGAAAGCATTCAGCATTACCCCCCTCTGTGGAAAGGAGCTTTAAGACGGTATCAAGCTGAGCATGCACAGTTAAAGGCAGGAAAAAGCACAGATTTTTTAAAATCTACATTTAGGAACAAAATTCAGTATCTGAGTAGCACACTGGGGCTGTATTGTTGAGCTACCTTGGTTATATTGCATTCCCCAGGTGGCTTTCAGTAGATCCTGTGACAATGAAATCTTTCCAAACAATTTTAAAATTTACCTTTTTTGATACATCCCCTCATTTTAATTGTGATTTGGAGAACAGAAAAACCTCGTCTTCCATTTCTGCTATTAAATATTACATAGGCTGCGTTTTTTTCTACTTTACTCCAGTTACCTTCCCATATTCAGCAGTCCTCCATTTTTTTTTTTTTGTCTATGGAGTTGCATTCTCTTCTCAGTTCCTGTTCACATGTTAGTCATTGCTTCTGATCTTTGAGATTCTTCTGTATTCTGACCAGGACATATTTGCAAGATGTATCGGGTTAGGTTTACTGTTTGAACAAACCAACCCATCCATTTTCTCACCTAGCCTCCTGTTTCTCCCCCCATGCTAAAATGCTGCTTTTATGGAGCCCACTTGTAGAAAAGCAGCAAGTTCCTCTTCACTTTTCTTCGAATACCAGTGTTCTTCAAATATTAAATAAAGATTTGTGCGTTCCTTCTGTAACCTTAGCTATGCAGGGAGCCCAGCCAGGGGAACTACCTGTAGAGTCCTTGGGGAAAAGGTGACCTTAAAACAGCTCAAACTGATGAAAAAAGTTTCTAGGCTTCACACTGGATTGTCCCCTCAGGTGTGAGTGCAGTAGACAGCCCTTGCTCCAATATTGCGTGTTAATCAGTAATCTGTGATCCTAAGTAGCATAACCCCCAAGGGATGCTTTACCTGCTGGCTGTACAGTCAGGATGCACTTGGAACTTACGCTGCTTACTCTTTCTTCGGTTGACCAGCTTGTTGTTGGCACAGTCGTTACCTGTTGATTAAGTTAAATACATAGCAAGCCATCACAGATGGCTAAAAAGTTGCAGCGTTTCTACTGTTTCTCTCCTCGCAGATTGAGAATCTTATGAGATGTGGTGGTCACACAGGCAGTCAACTGCTGAGCACGCTTAGCTGAAGGTGTTCTAGCAATGAGGATTTGGGTTAGATACCAGACTGGGTGGATCCATACTGTTGGATCAGGTCATGTGGATCCACACACTTTGCTGTTTGCACTTCTTTATCTTCTGTGCACTGACTTTTATCTTTTGAAATGCTAATTTGTATCATGTTCCACTTCTCTCTACTCTGCGTGAATGGTAAATCTTGCTGATCGTGGCCTGCTTGGATGTCATGCAGGTCTCTGGTCTTTGCAGGCAGACTTCACTGTGTTCACTGCCCGTGCTCTGAGCAAACTGGGAACCAGGAACCTGCAGCTGAAGGCAGAACTAGTGCACCCTCCTGCAGATGAGGAGGTGGCTCCAGGATTCCTGGTTGGCTAGGGACACAGGTGGACTCACTTTCTTTTGTATGCAAAAGACCATGTAGATATAATCATGGATATTGGTATAACCCCCATTTCTGGAATATCTTCTATGTCATCGATTTATTTATTTTCATAAAATCTCTGGGATATAAGGCCCAGTTATCAGATATCTGAAGTGACTATGGCCTCCAACTGGTCACAGGAAAAATTTGCAGGGAATCAGGACACTATATTAAGGTCTCCCAAAGCCCTGCCTAGTGCTATAAAACAATGTTTGTAGCCCAGGAGACTCACAGATGTGACATGATGAGAGACAGCAGAAACAAGACAAATGATGCTTAAAGATAAGAGGTAGCAGGGACAAGTTAGTTTGGGATAAATGAACGTACAGTCCATGGTATTCATAAAAACTAAGAAGACAGCCCCTCCTAACATTAGCATCAGTTTGTATTCATGCTTTGTCTGCAGTGGACAAGGAAGGATCACCGGCAGAGGAAGAATCTTAGAAACTCATTCCATGTGCTTTTGGTTATTTTGAGCATCTTCTTCCATAACAGCACCCTCTCCTCTTGCAGTGACAGCAGTTTATGAACGGTTCCACTTCGTGTGTCCCTCCTCTTGCCAACACTTGTACCCGGAGACTGAGCATCTCTGCAGAAACGAAGGTGGGAACAGGTTGGAGACAGAACGTGAGTGTAGGGCAGGAGCGTAGGTGGGTAACATCCATTCGAAATATTAAATATCCACAGCTGACTCAGAAACCTACCTCCTGTGTTTATCTAAGTACAAAAAATTAATATAGTCATTTCTTTATTTCCAGCAAATCAGTATTTCCTGAAGTACTGTGATACTTTCTCTGAGCTGAGCAGAGCTCCACTAGGATTTTAATTTACAGACAGGTAATATCTTCTTACATGTAAGAGTTGTGCTAGGTCAGATAAAAATGTGTCTTGCATTCCTTGCTTGTCCCAGGGCTGCTGCACAGTAGATGTTTCAATGTGCTAAAGGCATAAAGAGTTATGAGTATGCAGTTTTAGAATTTTTTTTAGGGATATTTGAATATATCATAGCCTTTACAGAGTAACCACTTCTCCTGCGCTAGGAAAGAATTTGGGAACGGAGCTATAAAATAATTGGTATTTCTGATTCAACGATAATCCATAATTATTAAAAAAAAAGATACCTTTTAAATAAACAGTCATAACCTGGTGTGAAACACAATTTTATAAAATTTTAATCCTCTCAAGATTAAATTGAAGACAAATTAAGACAAACTTGTGTGGTAGATAGCATAAAAATAAAGTATTTAATCTTAAAAACAGAGTTTCATTCATCCTGAATGAACCATACAGGAAAAGAGAGCGATTCACAGGTCATTTTCCCAGTTTACAGAAACTTTCAGTTGAAAAACTTGGATGAATCCTATATAAAATCATATGTCTGTACCACACCAATCCAACTCATTTTAATAATAGATAAAGACAAATTAAATCTCCCTTTTGTTTTGTTTTGCTTTTCAATTTATTAGATTGCTCAATTAATTAGTGTGAGTGCACAGCGGAGCAGTGAGGAAATCTTTCATGTAGGGTTGGGGTTTTTCCTTTTATAGATAAGTAACAAGTGTTACTGCAGCAGAGTGAGGGGAAGAACATTTTTGGTGTTTGAACAACCTGGCATTCCTTTTCCATGTGGAATAAAAATACGTGTTGTGTAACAGAGCAGTCACCTTAGACCTGACATTCTTACATTTCCTTCCTGTATTTAAAAAACCAGCAAAGATCAAGAAGCAAAACAGTACACTAGGAAAAAAGATAGCAGTAACAATTTCTCACTAGGAATGCAAAGTGGGCAAATGAACTTTGGTTTCCACACAGGTGAGATCCGAGGTAAATGCAAAATGATTGTGTATGTGCAGATTTCCTGGAGTCCTTGAGATCACTGTGTTTCAGAACAGACTTTCCAGGTGCCGCTGTTAAATCTTGAAAAGTTGTTCTGGAAAGTTATCCCACATTTATGACTCCATACACGCTCAGCAGAACTAAGTGGGAAATTGTGGCTTTTTCTGTGCTCTCAGCACTTCACTATACTTGTGTCTAATACATAAAAATGATGTTCATATGTTCATTGTGTGATATTATTTTGTTGCCAGTTCTTAAGTTCTTAATACATGATTCGGCTCAAGCATTTGGCTAACTGTTCCTGAGCATGCAAACTCACATTGCCGTGGAGGGAATTATTAAAATGAAACCCTTACTGTGTAATGAAGGTCATTTTAATGATCAAGAACAGTTGTTCCTACAAGTGTTTGAAAAGGACACCTATTTTTGCAGCAACCTCTGAAGTACACCAGGCACTGCACAAGTGTGCTACTTCAAGGCCAAACAGAGCAGTGCTGTGTTTGGCAGCTCTTCCTTGGTTTTATTTGCTTTTACTTTTAGGAATAAACTGTGCCCGTATCCCATTGTAGATGAAAAATTACTAGTGATTCCCTTTGTTCTTTGGAAAGTGTTGCCCTGTCACTGCCATCACATGGGATTGGGGTAGGAAATCAGAACAGAGATGGGGACTGCTGATGTGACCTCGGCTGCTCCCTAGAGAACTTGCAGCGCTCGGCTCCCTCTCCCTATGCAAGCAGAGATCAGGCACGATCTACACCTGCATTCCCACGTCCTCCACCCCTGCATGGTGTTGGTGAAGGTTCACCAAGAGGGTACCAGCTCCCTTGCGCTGCCGTCGAGACATCTCCCATCCTCCTTCACTCTCTATCCCTAGTAGAGGGTCCTCCAGGTCTCACAAATGAGTTGAAACCCCTGTCTCCAGCTGCATATCCAGCCACCTTATGGATGTATGACATCATGCGATGGATATGGCAGAGACCGGCACGTTCAGGCCTGAGCAAAGCACGAGTGACCACTGCTAAGCTGCCACTGAAGGAGATGTCTTCTGGAAGTGGTTTCCCTCAGCCAGGCAGGATGCCATCACCTGCACCATCCAGCATGGGAGAGCAGACCCAGCGCTGTGCTGCTGGTGTCGGAGAGGAGGCACCACAGCAGGAGGACATGGAAGGACTAAAGGAGTGAATCTCATATGCGGTTTGTGCTATCCCTTCTAGTTTTTTTGCCTATTGCCTTCTCAACAGCAATTAGATGTTGAAGTGCCAGACTTTGTTGCAGTAGGAATGGTCACAGAAAGCTTCAGCAGAGCCCTCCCCTGTTGTTTTTTGGGTTTTTTTGTCTCCTAAACCGCCAGGATCCCAGTTTATAGGTGACTTTTCCCATAATGCACTCCAGCAGAGTTACTTTGATCCTGCACAGTGGAAGGATGGTCCACAGACCTCAAAATCTGTTTGCTCAGGTGTGTGTCCCTCTTTTTTTTTTTTTTTTTGCACAAAACCT
>VFFE01006484.1:1099962-1204846 GCA_008921705.1 Burhinus oedicnemus | reverse complement strand
CAACCACCCCGGCAGGCCGAATGCTCCAAACTCAGGTCTCCAAGCAAATTTGCATTAAGGTCAAGATACTCTAATGACAGAAGATGTTTCGAAAGGCTGCACGGTACCAAAAAGACCTTAGTGTTTTCAACTGTGACTTTGGTAAGAAGAGATAGCAGACCTTCCACAGCCTGAAGATCTGTAAACAAATAAAATTCTTCTATAGATAATTTCTCTATTGTCAGAACTCTAAGGGTCTGTGATTGGTTTGCTTGAATTTGTATTTCCCATCGTCCAGTTCCCAAAAGTCTACAGTCTATCATCTCCACCTCCACTAATTTCGGCATGTCTTCTAGAATGCTGACAATCTCGGGGACAGTAGCATCTGTTAATATGGCCTGTTTGAAGGAAATTTTCTTTGCAAAAGAAGACGACAAGACTCTCAACAGCTGCATTTCAGCAGGTACACTGAATGCTATTTCTCTCACTTCTAACCAAATGACAGAGTGCAGGAGATCCCTGACAATTGCTGAGAATACGTTAATACTTCTGAGGTTTATGATCAGGTGATTTATCTTCTTAATTGACTTCAAACTTCCCGGCTCGTACTGACTGAGATTGCCACCGTCAATCCACAGCTTGTCGAGAAGCTCAATGCCCTCAAAGTCTCCTTGCCTTATCGTGGAGAACCACAGGCTGCCCAGGTGGAGAGAGCTCAGGTTCCTCAGGCGAGAAAAGGGGGAGCTTTCCCCCAGGTCTCTGTAGGAGTTCCCTTGAAGGTGGAGGTGCTGGAGTGAAAAGAGGTGCCCAAACCACGCAGGTGACAAGCGAGCCAAGCTGTTGTTTGATAAGTCCAAGAGCTCCAGCTTCCCAAGGGAGCGAAACGAGTCCTCATCTATTAAGCTGATTTTGTTGGACTGCAGCAGCAGGACTCTCAGGTTCACAGTCTGCTGCAGATCCTGGGATCGGATATGTTTTATCCTGTTGTGGGCCAGGTTTAAGGTTGTGATTTTGCCTGTGAGCCCCTGGGGAATGAACTCCAAGCCCATGGAAGAGCAGTTGCAAAGCTGAGTGGCATCGCATGAAGGACAAGCCTGCTTCAGCGCTTGCTCTTCGGAGAGCTTTGCAGCTAAGACCATGTAGATGGCCCACACTTGCCAGGTGTTTGTAGTTCTTGGTCTGTGTTTTGTCTGGTTGAACATTTTCCTGTAGAGAGAAAGTAGTGTCGATTTTTAGTTTTGAACAGCAACTAAAAACATTTGAAAGCCTGTGCAATTTTATTAGGAAATTCAGATTCTTTTTTTTTCTTCTTGTAAGAGTTATCCTGTGATATCCGTCTTCTGCTCCTACTTCAGTTGCTCAGTCCTCCAACCATGGTGTGCTACTCATCTCTAGACTACAGCCATATCACGTCTCAACAGTCATAAAATGCTGTTCTCAACATCCTGCCTTTTCAGATGTGCATTGGCTATGGCTCTTGCCTCTTACATCTTTCGCTTTATGCCTCCTCTTAGCAACAAAGCTACGGCTGGATGTTTCAACCCTAAATAGGGGAAGATGGTTAGATCATCAAGGATCTGGATGAAGGGATCAAGTGCACCCTCAGTAAGTTTGCAGATACCACCAAGTTGGGTGGGAGTGTTGATCTGCTTGACGGTAGGAAGGCTCTACAGAGGGATCTGGACAGGCTGGATCAATGGGCCAAGGCCAACTGCATGAGGTTCACCAAGGCCAAGTGCTGGGTCCTGCACTTCGGTCACAACAACCCCAGGCAACGCTACAGGCTTGGGGAAGAGTGGCTGGAAAGCTGCCTGGCAGAAAAGGACCTGGGGGTGTTGGTTGACAGCCGGCTGAATATGAGCCAGCAATGTGCCCAGGTAGCCGAGAAGGCCAACAGTATCCTGGCTTCTATTAGGAATAGTGTGGCCAGCAGGACTAGGGAAGTGATCATTCCCCTCTACTCGGCACTGGTGAGGCCACACCTCAAATACTGTGTTCAGTTTTGGGCCGCTCACTACAGGAGGGAAATTGAGGTGCTGGAGCGTGTCCAGAGAAGGGCAACGAAGCTGCTGAAGGGCCTAGAGCACAAGTCTTATGAGGAGCAGCTGGTGGAACTGGGGTTGTTTAGTCTGGAGAAAAGGAGGCTGAGAGGAGACCTTATCGCTCTCTACAACTAGCTGAAAGGAGGTTGTAGCGATGTGGGTGTCAGTCTGTTTTCCCAATAACAAGTGATAGGATGAGAGGAAACCGCCTCAAGTTGCACCAGGGGAGCTTTAGATTGGATATTAGGAAAAATTTCTTCACTGAAAGGGTTGTCAAGCACTGAAACATGCTGCCCAGAGAAGTGGTGGAGTCACCATCCCTGAGGATATTTAAAAGATGTGTAGACGTGGCACTTAGGGACATGGTTTAGTGGTGGACTTGGCAGTGCTACGTTAACGGTTGGACTTGAGGATGTTAAAGGTCTTTTCCAACCTAAATGATTCTGTGGTTCTAAATGCTCACAGCCTTCGTAGCATTAGCCTGTCCATCTAGTATGGGCTACCCATGAGGCAGAAGCTCAAAGAGAGCAATGTCCACCCTCTTGGCCCTTCGAGTGGGCTGTGGCTTCTGACACCGCAACCTTTCCCTGAAGAGATTTTGCGGTCCCCCGCATGAAGCCTCACCAGCCTCAGGGCTTCTAAAAAGCAGAGCTGCACAGGCTCCTGGCACACCCTTTTTCACACTGTGTAAGCAATTTACATTCTTTACTGAAAAGGCAGAACGAGCTGATATGCAACCAAACAAGTCTATCGCCCTTTTCTGTAAATCAACACTGGTAATAGATGGGAATTGGATGTTACCTTCAACCTCTAAACAGTGGATGTAATTAGAACAATACTGATTTTAATTTACAGGAGGGCTGTGTTTCCTGCCATGGGTGCCAAAGAACACTTCACCATTGGCTACACCAGAAAATAAGTCACTTATTAAAGCTCACAAGCTGCTGTAAACAGCTCCAGTACTGCAGACAAACAGTATCCCTAAATCCTGAAGACAGAGAGAGTAAATACTTACCTTGTGTAGTGCACGCTGTGTTTCAGTCTCCTCAGGATCCAAGTGAGGATACCTGCAAGTACAACAAAAGCTAGAAACTCTTTGGCAGGTCTGATGCGACAACACTCCTGGAGTGAGAAAACATTTCAGCCCGTGCTCCTCAAACAAAACTTTATGTTGACAGTTTCCCAACTTCCTCTAACAACTCAGCCAGTGAAGCATACCTGTTTGCATGGCTCTCCTTTAGTGGCTGCTCTCGAAACCATGGCTTCTGAAGAGTTTGGCATTGTCCAACACACATGACACTGCCCTTCAAACTCACATTTCAACCATTTCTATTGCTGCTGCTGACAGGGGACACAAAAATGAGCGTAGACAGTGTTCGCACTCTTTGCAAGCTGAAATTCAGTGGCAGATCTCTCTCCTTTTGTCAGTCATCGCCCATCGCTGGAAAGGCTGATGCAAACATTTTGCGCAAGCCATTCTTTCACAATCACTTCCTCTAGCATTAAGTGCAGAAATAGCTCCTAGGCAGAACTGCATTGACCTCCTTGTATCTCTACTTTCAATACTTATTATTTGGTATGTTTTGGGGGGGTGTTAACTGTACTGAGCAACAGAACATCTCAGCACAGCTGAGTTATTTTGTTGTGTAGGTTCTGTAAAATGTTATCAATATATAGATTGAGATATATATTATATTGACATAAATGTTGGAGTCAAATTGTTTAGTCAAAGAGAGTACTAGAGAAACACTCAGTATCTTTTTGTTTCCCAGGACACCGCAGTCATACGCTATCAACAAATAGAAAATGCATAAGAATGGGAATAATATTCTGTCTGAGAAAGAAGACACAGTTTGAAAGAAAGTATCCCTCTGTAAACATCCAAGGAAATTTTGAGAGGGGAGGTTTGATGATATTTATTTTAGCCTGACTGAATGGAAACACACAGCTGGTCAAATGGCCAAGCGCGCTGCATGCAGGAAGGGGCAAGGAGTCTTCCTACCAGCTCTGAAAGGCAAACTCATTAAATTCAAACACCAAACCTTCCTACTGAAGTTTCCATTTTTCTTCTGTGCACAGCAGTTGTCATGGTCTGCTGCCCACTTGCACCGAGAGGTACCTGCCTGGGAGCAGACAGACAGACCGATTCCTGCCACCTGCCTAGCCATGTGTCAGAGGGCCCATGGTGGCATCTGTGTGCTCAAGGGTGGCAAAGCCCAGGAAGAAACCTTGAGTGCCTCTCATAACAGCCTTCAGTTCCACTACATTAAAATTAGCATTGCATATTAGGTTAAGAACTCGATGCCTTCTGAAAAAAGGAATTGAAAGACCAAAATACTGTTGTATCTTCTGTCTGTTACAGAAGACAGATGATAAGCATAACAATGTTTTTAAAGCAGTTTTACTGGGGGGGTGGCATGGGGAATAGAGGCACACCAGAGAAGGGAAATGGTGTTTTAGTGAAAGGCTCTGCAGGGAGATCTGGACAGACTGGATCGATGGGCTGAAGCCAACTGCATGAGGTTTAACAAGGCCAAGTGCTGGGTCCTGCACTTCGGTCACAACAACCCCAGGCAACGCTACAGGCTTGGGGAAGAGTGGCTGGAAAGCTGCCTGGCAGAAAAGGATCTGGGGGTCCTGGTGAACAGCTGGCTGAACATGAGCCAGCAGTGCGCCCAGGTAGCCAAGAAGGCCAATGGCATCTTGGCCTGTATCAAGAATAGTGTGGCCAGCAGGAGTAGGGAAGTGATTGTGCCCCTGTATTCAGCATTGGTGAGGCCACAGCTTGAGTACTGTGTTCAGTTTTGGGCGCCACAGTATAGGAGGGACATTGGGGTGCTGGAGTGTGTCCAGAGAAGGGCAACAAAGCTGGTGAGGGGTCTGGAGAACGTGTCTTATGAGGAGCAGCTGAAGGAATTAGGATTGTTTAGTCTAGAGAAGAGAAGGCTGAGGGGAGACCTTATTGCTCTCTACAACTACCTGAAAGGAGGTTGTAGTGAGATGGGAGCTGGTCTCTTCTCCCAAGTAACTAGCGATAGGACAAGAGGAAACGGGTTCAAGTTGCACCAGGGGAGGTTTAGACTAGACATTAGGAAAAAATTTTTCACTGAGTTATCAAACATTGGAACAGGCTGCCCTGGGAGGTGGTTGAGTCACCATCCCTAGATGTGTTTAAAAGTTGTGTAGATGTGGTGCTTAGAGACATGGTTTAGTGGCAGACCTGGTAGAGTAGGGTCAATGGTTGGACGAGATGATCTTAAAGGTCTTTTCCAACCTAAACGATTCTATGATTCTATGATGCCATCAGCTTCCCAAAAGCCGCCTTTTCCCTCTGGCACCTCTCAGCTGAAACAGTTCTAGGTCTTAAAAAGAGAAGATTTTCAATTTTGAAAATGTTTTTAAATGTTAGTTCTAAGTTTGATGCAACTCATTCCTATATGTTTTTGTCATCAAAATTGTAACTCCTTGGTAAAGTTAAATATAATCAAATTTGTGAAGAGCTTTGAAGAAGACAACCACATACATATGAGGCCACATACTTCATTGAATGCACAGCGGGCACACTCTTTTGTGTGTTACAGCTTCACCACCACACATTCATGGTGACTCGAGGTAGACGCTAGCTACTTTTTCAGAAGTACTGACTTTCTCCTAATGTCCAGGCTCAGCCCACTCTCATCACACTTCTAAACTGGGCCAGGTTTCTGGTTTCTCTCAGAAAGAGAAGACCAGAGCGACCCTGCGCACCTTCCAGTGCCACAGTTCACAAACCAAGCAGTTTATTTCAGCAAATTGCTTAAAAAGCCAAGAAATTGGGATGGGCCTTCTGCTTGTTTCGATCAGTAGGGAAAAAAGTCTACAAGAGCACAACTTTTCTCTCTCTCTTTCCAGGTTAATTTGTCAGGATTTATCAGGTTATACAGAGTCAGGAAGGTCTGAGGATGCTCAAGGTGGCCAGACATGCCCTTCACAAGCTGCCCCACACACAGTGGGGAGGTACCAGCCAGCTGTCTCCCAGAGCATCAGCTTACAAACTGAGCTGCAGCCTGGACTCAGAAGAACTTCTTTTGAAATCGAAGAGTCTAAAGTAGGAGAAAACTGCTGTCTTTTAAGGTGAGAATACTGTTCACCTGCTTTTATTCCAGAGTAACTGCATGTTTAGTGTTGAACAAAGTTGCGCCTTGCTTTCCCTCCAAGTTTAAGCTATGATTATCCTTCCTCTTTTATAGTGTTTAAAAAAGGCACATAGCTCCACCTGTGCCAGTACATTACTTTTTTTCCCAGCAGAAGGGCACAGATGTGCAACAAGCCTGTGCATTTGTAACTGCAGATATTCCCAGCAGAGACACCACACAAGCCTTTGCCAGCAGACAGATAAGGCTGAGACAGAGCCGTGGCCATCATTTTTTGAAGCTCTCTTTCTTTAAATGTTCCTGTTCATCTGACAGCAGCGCAAGAAGCACGCATTTCCCTCAGCTGGCTCTTCCCTGATGCCCAGCTACAGCCTGCTCAGCATCCCTGCCTCCCGCCGCTCCGTGCCACGTCCCTGCATTGCCTCTGCTGGCAGAGGGACAGGCTCCTGCCACAACCCTCCTCTGCTAGTAAACTGCTGCTGCTAGACAGGGCAGCGACCAGCGATGGGGAGCTCTATTAGATAGGTGTTGACCAAAATAGCTGCAGAGATAGAAATCTATTTATGTGGGACAGAACCCCACTGGTTTTTTGCTAATCAAAAACCATGAACCAAGTGGCAACACTAGTCCTTCGTCTGCCATCAGAGTTAGAAGGGTTATTTCACTATTATAACGCCACTGCCTCCTCCTTCTGCATCTGTGTTGTGTTACGCAGGGGAACACGGCTTTACGATGAGACTGCAGTTGCTAGAGCCCTGCAGCCCTCTCCCCTCTGCCAGCCAGAGGTGTCAACTTCTCTATCTCCTGTACTATCCAGGCGTGTTGCACCCTTTAAGGCATTTCCCCTTCCCAGTCCCACATGAGAGGATCCTGCAGCCTGTCCTCTCCCTTCCTCTCTTTCCTCCTGTATGTCAGCATCTACACTCAGAGCTGCTTTTTGCTTTTCCGCTGAGAAAGGATGAGCGAGCAGCGCAGAAGGGGCCCAACCCAGGCAACACCCTGCCCCAGACCCCTTCCTCAAAGAAAAGCCAGAAGCAGTAGAAAAAAGCGGAAGGTCATGAATCTGTTGGCCAGCCTGCAATATGAGCAGAAACGCTTTCCAAATATTTGCAAGCAGTGCAAAACTGCTTCCTGATACTTACCCCTGGTAACCAGGATCTGTCAGCACGTCAGCCCCGCCGCAGCGGTGCCAGCCGGGCTGAGCCCGGGGCGCTCTGCTCCTAACCCCCCTGGAAACGGCTGGCGAGGAAAAGCAGTCAAATCTGCGCTTGCAGTCTTTGGAGCAGGAGGTATAATACTCATGTAATTGAAAGCAGAACGGCCTGGCATCCTTTCAGGGTCCTGGAAGCAGAGGCTTGGCATGCCCTGCTGGTGCCTGTGCTTTAATCTGACTTGCAGGGCTTCGGGTATCCATCTTCAAACTACAACAAAAAGGAACATTATAATGAAAAATAAACAATTTTAACTTTGTCGTGTTCCATACCAGGCCTACCCTGCCAGCAGCTCGATCCCCTGGTTAGAACTTCAGACTGAAAGTTTAAATGCAGAGGAGCAGATTCCCCTTATTTTCCTTCTGGGCTATCCTCGCCCTGCCGTTGTGGCAGAGCGTGATAATGCTGTGTAAATGTTACTCATTCAAAAGCCAGCCTCCGGGACTGCCTCTGCCCAGGAAGCAGGGTTGCGAGGTATTTTTTTATCATATCCTTTCTGAAAGCATTCAGTCGGAATAACATTACACTGATTTGCTGCCTTAACAGAGGAGAAGCTAGCAGGGAACTTCGCATGCTAAGACACCAAAGCTTATTCTAATAATGTGGAAAGTTTCGTCTTTCTAGAATGGTTGCATCAGCATGACTCAACAGGAGAAAAGCCCTAATTTCTCGCAAAATAGTCCTGGTGAGTTTTTGACTCTCAAGGAAATTACATCAACAGAAAGCAGTCTGCATGCAAGGCGAAGCTGGACAACTCAGTTCCTTTCTTACTTTGCATATTTTTAGGTGGGGTAAAAACAATTTGTTTCTGACCGGAACATTAGGATTTTCCATTAATACACAGTAATAAAACAGTAACTACTATAGCAAGTTTTGGCACCCTTTTCTGAAGACCACTATGACAAACACACAAAACCCCGTTATCAGCATCACACAACTTTGTTACTCCAAAATGAGAACTCGGAGACAACTCACGCAGCACAGGTCCCCCCCGCCATTGCCGCTTGCTCCCCAGACCTGCGTGGGGCTGGACACCAGTCAGTCACGCTGACGGGTAGCTCAGCCGTACACAGACACTGGGCACACACCAAGATCAAAGGCGCATGAGCGTGCCTGCCGCGGGACTGCCTGGCGTGCTGCAGGGAGTAAGGCAAAGTATAAACTGATACCAACAACTCATGAAACTCCCTCGGTGCACGTGGGGGAGAGATCTCTCTGGAAATACATCTGGTTGGGTATAACTTCCTCTGAGCGTCCCCCAGGGCTTCCGGCATCCCTGCGGAAGGGGTCCGTCTCCCAGAGAAGATGCAGGGATGGGAACCACAAGCGGGGGCAGGTGCCTAAAACCATAAAAGGGCTGCTCAGAGCAGCCTTGTCCTCAGCTTTTCTTACAGGCTAGCTTGGCTGTATCAGCCCTTGGATTTCCTATATTCATAACCCTGTATTTCCACAGGCACTCCACAGGGAGCCTAATCAGTCTGTAGGACTCAGAAACCTGAAGCATAAACATCATGGTAATGGGACCTCGGAGGTCAGCCCAAATGTACATCACCTGGGCAAATGGGCTCCCAGCTTGCTGCTGCTGTGGAACCACCCCCTAAAACAGATGTAATCTGGAAACCACAATCACATTTTCTGTGATTTTCATACTGCTAATTGGTTCAACATTAACATCGTACGAAGCTACTTCTTCAGTTTTTTAGGCACCTTCAGGAAACACCTCTGTGTAGCTTTCCAAAGTACCGCTCACTTGGTATTTTGAAGGACTTTTTTTTTGCTTTGTTCTACATGTATCACACTCTTGTGTTGATCAGCTTGCGTTGCTGTATCCCAAACTATACGACAGAGGTCATCTGTTATGGGCTACCCAGAGGGGTACCTGGAGACATAAAACATATTTCCAGTTTTTAAGAAAACAAGGTGCCATGCCTATTTCAAAACAAGGATTTTGCAGGTTTCCGGACAGAGCTGCAACCACTCGGCTCCGGCCTCGCAGCAGGCACCAAACCTCCCCATGCTGAGACGGTGCTGTCCCTGCAGCACATCCCCGGCCATCGGGGCTGCTGTAGGTACCTGAGGGTTGAGGTCCTGATGTACCCCTACAAGGCACAAGCTGCCCTATGAGGGGTTGGGGAGAGAGAGAAATGGGATCCCTTATGCTCGCTGTTGGACAGCTTCTGCTTCATTTCGGCTCACCAGGAGAGCAAATGCCCTGTCACAGCCCACCGGGTGCAACCCGTCACCGGCAGGCTGTTGCGAGGAAGTTAGAGTTTAGCATCCTGGCACTGGAATTTCCCACAAGGAGGAAAAACAGTTTCGCTCAGCTCGGAGGAAAAGCTCCTTTAAGAGAGGCTGGGCAAAGGGACACGCGTGTTGGTGCGCTTCAGTTTGGGAAAGGTCCAACAAACTTTGTCTTTCCTCATTGAGAGGAGTGTGTGGACACCTCTCACGCCTAGGTCTATCTAGTGCTAATACACTGAAAAAGTGCTTTTTCTTTTTTTTTTTTTTTTTTTTAACAGAAGGGAAACATTCCTGGGAATGGGACCAAGCCATTGCAGAACCAGCCAGAGTTTTTTCCTGTACAGAGATGGAAAACACTGTACTGGGATGCAGAGATACATATTTAACTGCTTGTTATAAAAAAAAATAAATTTGTGCTTAACAGTTGGGCAAGAATTTGAGCAGGAAATGAATCAGATCATTATCATACGCCATAAAAATATCAAGATTTTTGTACTCATTCCAAAAAAGACAATGCCAGGATCTATTTTGCACAGGTATTTCAGGCTTTGCATTCACTCCCTCTGTACCTGATGCTATGAAATATTTCAGACATGACAGCGCATTTCAGAAAGAGAAAACCAGTCCATTCCAAATCTTTATTTTCAGTTATTCAAGACCTGAGAAGCTCTTTATTCAGTGCAGGTACTTTTCTTGATTTATCTCCTATCAAAGCTCTGTATTTAAAAAATAAAATAGGAAAAATCTAATGAGCTATTTCTAAGTTTTTCTGCACTGGAAAAACAACATATTTTGTGAGTTTCTCGTAGGGATTCTTTCTATTGTGTTCTTTTGCATTTGTATAATTTTTTAAACCAACTTTTTAGAAGCTTGAATACAGCACAGTTGTAAACACCCATGAAAAAAATAATTTTTACTAAAAATGAAAATCCTGATCATAAAATGTTGTCAATAAGTATTTGAAAAGTGTGTGTTGAATCTAACAGAGCCACCAAAACATCTTCAAATAATTAGATATTTCCAATATCTGACCATTCTCTGAGTTTCCAGACTTGAACGTGATTGAAAACAGACATCCCAAGCTGATTTTCAATTACACACTCAGCTATTTTAATCATTCCTCCTAAATTATCCTCAGATTCCATTTCTTGCTCTTCTGTAAGTTTTCTTGTGTAGCAGTACCAGCTTAGTAATGATAGATTCAGAACGGGCCGTGTAACTCTTGTGCCTCTACTGCGATATGACTTTTTGGCTTTACCGCAGTATCTACAGAGAGAAACAGCCTGTACTAGGGGATCAACCCCCCAAAACAAGGTGCTTTCTACTACTGTGAAATACCCACATTTACAAACTTTGAGTTTAATGCCTCTCTAACATCCAAACTACCTGGGCACGGTACGTAGGGCACGGCTGTGCCTTAGCAATGCAGGTATGTCCAGGATGGTCTGGAGACGCCTGCAGCAAGCCCTGCCACAGCCAGCCGTGCTCTCCCAGAGCTGTGCGTTTAATCAAGAGCTTTGATGGGAAATGGTTTTCTTTTCTTTCTTCAGGTTTTGTTTCAGCCGAGTAGTTTCTGCCAGCTCATGGTACCCATTTGAAAAAAATGGAACACAGGCTGGGCAGCAGAGGCACAGGCTTGAGAAGGAATAGTCCTTTTTTAGCAATGTTCCACTACTCCAATAGCGATGGTCCAGAAACATTGCTGACCCTGTAGACCTTTTAGCAGGACTTAGGAACTCCAGCAGATGCCAAAACCCTGGTGCAACAGGTGATTCCAAGCACAGGGTAACAGAACACAAAAAAACCCCCCCGTCTTCACTTGAAAGCAAGTAGGGAACTTAAAGAGTGTAACAGGGGGCTGTAGTAATGCTAAAAGGACTTGTAGATCTCTCGTAAGTGTAGGATGCATGGTAACTCATGCTTTCAAGTAATTAGCTCTGTAATTTGCAGCTTTTGGACAGAAGAGATATCAAAGGAAGAAGAATGAAATGAAATATCATAGGCAAAAAGAGCTGAAAACAGCCAACTTTCATCTCAACAGCTGGAACAACAGAACAAGTATAACTTGGTTCAGAGGTAACCACAGAGCAATAAAATTTGGCCACTTTATATCTGCTTTACTGTGGGAAAGAGCATCAAATTAGGTGCACTCTCTCAGCTTCTATCATTTCAGGTGATATTCTTCCAACACCAAACTCATCATGAGGTTTGCACCTATGGGTACAACCAGATCTCTGTTTCTTTGGGTCTTAGCATCCAACATTTAACAACTCTTACCCAACAGACTAGCCACCTGGTTTGCTTTCAGCTTATAATTTACATAAGTGTCAGTATAAAGATTCTTTTCTATTTATAGAAATTATGTTACATTTGCACTTCTTTCATGGGCTATTTTTATGACATCATTTTAAATTAATTTCCTGTATGTTCCATGATTAACAGGTTCAACACATTTCCTTTAAAAATCAGTCCTATGGAGTACTTTATTTCTCTGGGGGTTGGTTCCTTGAACTCTTTGTTCCCAGCTTACATCTGTGACCAAAAGGCCAAGCAAAGCATACTGAGATGCATGACCCTCTGTTGAGTGGACTCCCTTCTCAGTCATGTCTCTGGTATCTCCGTGTTTTCTGTCCGATATTTGCAAAGCCTAACAGTTGAACACTGTTCTTTCAAGAGTCACTAACAAAAATGCAGCAAGCAATGGGAGAAGGGATGGATAAGGTGAAGGCTGGCTAGACTCTTCTCCCCTACTGTTCAGAGGTCTAAATTTTTCTGTAAAATAACTATTCCTCACACTTGTCTTGATGAAACGCAACCTACGAATGAGTTTGACTTATTTGCTATTCCTGCAGGTGGAGAAATCCTGTCTCCAAGCTGGGCGGCCCCTTCTCTTTCACGGGGAACTCTGCAAGGAGCTGGTAAGCTGGTTTGCTGGACAAAAAAAACCTGCGAGCTCCTAACTTCTCACCCAGTAACAGGACAACATTGATACCAGTGACGCATTCTGGGTAAATGAGGTCTGCAACTGGATTAAGGGAGAAGGGAGTGTTTCCATCCGTTTTGGCTCCGTACCGCTCCTCCTGCCAAAACAGCCTCTCGGCCATGAAGGAACCACTTTGTGCTCCACGCCGCCTTTTACTCCTGCTAGGAAGTTCCCAAAAGAAACACACACACACCCATCTCCCAGGAATGCCACCAATCATAAAACAATCCCTCCCCATTTGCTTTTCCTAACTCTGCTGGCACAGCAGCGACTACGCACGCTGCCAAAGTTAACAAGCAGGCACCTTAATCCCTCCTCTTGCTAGAGAGTCTTTCCAGACCTGCCTGAGCTTTCTGCCAGCGGCTGCGTACGGGGGCAGGTTTGTCTCGGGGCCATTCCTTACAAGCCTATCTGCAGAAGAACGACAAGCGAGCACCTAATCTGAAATGACTAAAGCACTTGAGGGTAAGGGACCAGCTTTGCCGCGCAGCTGGGTTTGTCATGTGCAATTTTTCATTCGGGTGGTTTACTTTGGCTGGTCATCTTTGGTAAACATTGCACAACACTGGAACCAGGAAATACCTGAAAATAAATAAAGAAATAGCAATCACTAATAGATCTCCCTTTGTCTCCCCCCAAGGATCAGCCTTACTCAGGCCAGATCCTGTCGTCCCAAGGGGAGCAAAACCTCCCTGGGGACCTGTTGGGGGTGACGGACACCCCCAGGATGGGAGGCAGCCGTGATGGGGGGCTGGCAGGGCACTGCCAGCCTTGCACCGCCACCGCCACGCCTGGCTGCGGAAGTGTTTGGAAATGGCCAGCCGAGCAAGGGCCTCGCCCCAGCTGCCCTCGAGGCACATGGAGATGAGAAGATCACCACCCTGCTGTGCCTCCGAGCCTTCTCTGCCCTGGTTTGTCCTTAAAGTTTTGTGCTTCCCACTCCGGAGTTCAGCCAGGGGTTTTCCTGCCCCTCTGACCCCTGCTTTTCCCTATAACTTTTGGCATGAAAGAGAACAACTTTGTAGCTAAAGCTGTGCCTTTAAGGCTGTATTTACTCTCTAATTAGATGAACCCCCACTGCATTTTAAAGAAGAAATCAGACAGTGAAGGTGCTGAGGTGCTGCGGGGCATCTGTCCGGAGGGAGGGGCTTGCATCCACCCCTCCTTGCTCCATTCCCCCTCCTCCAGGGCGGAGAGCCAGAAGAGGGGATAGACCAGAGCCAACGAGATCCCCCAGCTCCCTGTCCCTGCCAGTGGGAAAGCAGCTGAGAGCTGGGTCGCCACAAGCACCGCCATTCAATCCAGCCTGGACACGTGGAGGGCAGCAGGGCAGGACTGCTCCTGCATGCAGAGGCATTGGCTTTGCCTGGCTCTGGAAAGCCATAATATTCTCTCCAAGAGGCTGTGGCAGGGGAAAACCACTGAGACAAGCTGTCACAATTGCTCCTTTTCCTACAATAAGCAGGACACATACAGAAATTCAGGGCAGATATCCCATGGCTGCTGCAGCCCCATGGCAGGGGAGGTATTTTTGGAACCTGAGGGCTCCCTAAACCTCTGTAAATGCTCCCACAACTGAGACACAGAAGAAAAGGAGGTGCTACTTTCTCCTCTTCTGGACATGTTTTCTGAAGGAGCCAGGTAATTAAGAACTGGATTAAGCCTTGCAGAAAAGGTGGGCAGAGAAGAAATGAGCAAGAGCTTAACCATGGGACACCAGCAGAGACAGCTGGCACCAGCTGTGCTGAGACACCCTGAGCATCCTCAGAAGCAGAGCCAGAGGCCCAACAGGAACTGTGGTGTCTAAACAAGAGGGCCTCCAGATATGTGGTGCCAGCTGAATACCAGACACTCGAGAACTAAATACGAAATACTCAGATGTCTAAAGGGGCAGCAGGATCCCAAATTTTGCCTGAGTCTCTCTCTGTTGTCACTGAGGTAAGACTGTGTTGTCTAATTCTTAAAGCACATTACAAATGTCACTAAATGTGACTCGCTGATGATCTGCCTACCAAAACAAAGCTGACCTTCTTTCCTTCTCTCTTTATTGTAGGAGACAAATTAAGGTCTAATGGATGAAATGAAATTTGAGGAAAAAAATCCCTGCTGCAGATTTCTTGCACAATTTTTGGAGGCGACATTGACCTCCAGCTTCTTGCGTAGGCCTTCTGGAGCTCGACTCCAGACCATTTTGATAGGGAACGCAGAGGAAGGGTACCGTTATCAGATCCAGGGGTTTCTTAACTGTGTGCTATATTTCCATCACCACTGCCAAAAATATGCTTTTCAATCAAGCTAAGTAACAGGTTAGAATCCTTAGAAACACACAAACTTGCACGTAACAAACAAACCAGGCAAACAAAACAGAAGCCCGTGCCCTGGGAAGCCAAGTTTCAGTAAGATAAAAGGAGCTAAGAGTCATGGCGCACGCAGCGGCGTTCCCTTCTGATAGCACGGGGTTTGGCTTACAGAGCAGAGCAGCCAGGCACAGGAGAGAGACAGACCTTAAACCAGTGTTTATGGAAAGCAGAAGCAGCTGTTTTGCAGACAAACTAATAAAAGTTGGCATCTCACATAAGAGCAAGCTTTAGATCAACTGTAACTCTAAAAAAGTCCGGACTCCACAAGGTTTATTCTAGCTTGGGAGAAATGGCCTCTTCTGCCCTCAGAATAAGTCGTACAACTGGGAAACAGTTTTCAGAATAAATTGTACAACTGGAAGACAGTTTTCTGAGTTTGCAGCAGCTGGCACACAAGATTTCCACTTACTGCTAGACAGTGCTGCGGTTCCCGTGGGTTCGGTCATGTTAGACATCATACGTACAACCTGTCCAAGAGACCACGTTGCAGCACAGAGCCAGCTTGTACCAATCTAAGTCAGGCACGTTATGGTCTTACTTCTCGCCATCTCTTTCTGGAAGTTAAAACAGATACAGGGCTGATCTAAACAGGGAGGGATGCTGATGCACTCAGCACCTTGAGGAGACCCGAGCAGCTCCAGAGGCTTCCTACTTCTTCCTCTCATGAAACACTTCCTTACCGGGCTCTCTCTCAGACACCAGGCTTGCGGACTTCACTTCTCTTAGTATCTGCAGTACATTTGAGGCAACACCAGGTCCACAGTAGCAGTAACTAAAAAAAAAAAAAACCAAAACAAAAACCCCACAAACAAACAAAAACACACACACAAACACCCACCAAACCAAACAAAAAAAAAAACCCAAAACAAACAAAAACCAACAAACAAACAAGCAAAAAAAACCAACAAAAAAACAACCCAGAGCAGTCATTAGGGTTTATTCACTGCAGGAATACACGAGGGAATTTGAAATGGGCAAGTGGGTCCCATTACCGTAAGGATATATTTGGTCTGTCATCTATTAAAACGCATGGCTGCGTGTGCCTGGCAAGTGCTTCTAAGTTGTTCTTTTGATCTTTGCAAAGATAAAACTGTAATATTTTTGTAGGTATATGAGAACATTAGTTACTAGCCTAGTTAAAAACCACTTAACTTTCGATACTGGTGCCATCTGTTTCCTATTTTTATTTATAGAACTCAATACCCAGTCTCTTGAGGACTTCTCTAACAAACTCTCTCTATACAAAATATCAGCGGTGCTTTGGCCAAGACAGCTAAACTCGGGCTCGACAAGTCTGCGGATGGGGCTGGTCATACAGACAAAGGACTACTCAGACAAGAGAAAGCAAGGAGAAGGTCAGACAGAAGGCCATCTAGGAGCCTTGTGCGCATCCCTCGAGTCAGCTCTTCAGAAAGAATACTACTGCTCTGGTTAGGCTTCAGGTTTCTTATTACAGCAGACAGCATATGAGGTTCTTGCAACCAAAACCAAACCTGCAGCTTACTGAGCTTCAGTCATATAAGTTGTTCTGGAGGATGCTCACAGGCTTACGTTTCACTAAGGAAACTAATAAGAGTTAACAGATACAAAGTAGCTCACTCAAGGATTTCTGAAGCATTTCTAGAAGCTATTATTTGGTCCTCAACAAATTGTGTGACAAAATTTAGTCCTTAAACTGATAAGCTATTACAAACCTTTGAAATGAACAGAAAGGTTCCTTCCTTACAAAAAAAAAACAAAAAAAAACCACAACCCACCCTTCACTAACAAGCGAACAAGCAGGGCATCTATAAAAGGCAAAAAGATATCTCTCCTTAATGACATTGTGAGTTGAGGGCTTCCAAAAGTCACACATTGCTGTAGGGTATTGACTTGGGTCATGAAGTTCAGCTATTGCAAGGGAAGCTCAAAACTTTGCCTGTGAACCTCGCTCAGAAGGCAGAAATACTTACAGACAGGAAAAGCTTGTGTGACCGTGAGCTCAGCCCCCCGAGGCTCTCCACCCCAGGCATCTCCATCAGGTCTTTGTGTCCTAGGTCTCTGCTTCCATCAGGAGCATCCCAACCCATAAGCCATGGACAGCTCAGGCCAGGCCATGCAGAGCCGCAACGTTCAAGGCTGTAACCGAAAGTGTAAGCAAACTCTGCAAGCCAGAAGAGAGGGAGACTAGCTGTGCTCGCTGTGATGCACTGGTGGTGAAAGTGATAGCAAGCGCCCGGAGAAAATTGTTCAGTGGCATCTGTGTTCACCAGAGCGATGGCGTGGGAAGACTGTACAACTGAGCCTTGATTAAGCAGAAAATACCTCCGGTCTGGTTTCTCGCAGCCCTGGGAAGAGTGTTACATGCCAAGGACATACAGACAGGAAAAACTGAAACTCAGTACTCAAAGTCATTTGGTGAGTGCATGATGTGAACGCAGCGCTAACAGTGGGAGCCCAAAGGCATGCACAGTGTGTGCCTGATGTCCTGAGCCAACGGGAAGGAGTGGTAGGTGCCTAATTAAAAGCTAATAACTGAAGGAGGAACACAAGCTGTGATTTAGGAGAGGCTCTCATCAACAGAAGTAGGGTCGGCAACTCCTCTGGTTATCAACTGCTTGCTGTCTACAGAGAGACTGATCGACCTGCAGGCAGCCATGGAAAGAGTGGATCAGTATGAAACCACTGCTGAGCTCCAGAAACCATTTACTCCACAAACCGTGGGTTGCGCAGCTGAAAAGCACAGGGGGAGTCACGGGGGAGCAAGGGCTTCCCACACTGCTCTGCAAACAGGGCAATGAGGTCATTTTCCATTCCCTCACAAACGCAATGCACCCTGTCCAGGAGGTATGCGCGCTGTCATGAACCCGGCTGGAGGAAGGGTGAACCAGGCTGCGTACAAGCAGCTGGAGGAACGCCGCCAAGATGCCGCGTTTCTCATGTGAGTGCTGCCGAGAAGAAAGCAATAAGCTCCCATGGCCTCACCGCCGTCTCACGGGTCTGAGAAGAGTGGTGGGAAGGTTTCTGCAAGGTTCCCTTATCAGCCTCAGCATCTGGTTTGCACTCTTCGGCATTTCCTATACCGCACTGCAAAACACCTTTCATCTAACAAGGCCGTGTCAAGTGAATGAAGTGAAACATTTCTCTCCCTAAATCAGAACCAGCAACTGTAGCAGGTTCTCATAGGGTGTTGATGGCCAAACGCGTCGCTGCAGCACCTCAACATTGCGTGAGAAGGAGGTTATTCCTAGTTTCGAGACAGCCCCGCACCACAGCACCCGCTGACCCTCAGCCTGGTGAGGGCCACCCGCCTTCCACGTCGCCGTCTCTGGGAGCCGGAGCGGGTCCAGCACGCAGGCTTCCCCCACATCTGTGCTAACGAAGACGTGCGAAAGTATCAGCTTCCCTTCGCAAACTGTACATTCAGTCAAAATTAAAACCAAACAAATGGCTCCCAGCAAACCGAGGGCTTTGCCAGCGCGGTTGGAGAAATGAAGTCTGGCAGAGACTGTCACCCCACGGGTACGGCAGCCGTACCCTGGAGCGTGGTGGAGATGGTCAGGGGTATGGTGTGTCATCTTCTGGAAATCACTGCACAGGAGCTAGGTTTACTGAAGAGGACAGGGGCTTTTTGGTCACTCATGGAGGTGACGTGCTCCTTCCAAGAGATGTATACAGACGCACTCAATTGCAAGCCAAGCCTGGCTGCTGGTAGTTTAGCTGACAATGATTAAATAACCGGTTTATGCTAGATGAGAAGCTTGTCCACACCAGCTAGAGCAGCTCATCTGGCGCCGGTGCGTACACTGGGGAGGCCCCTCATTCCAGGCCAGCGTGGTCCCTGCTCACGCAGGTTGCTGGCAGCCTCCAAGCAACAAAAACTCCAGAGAGGTGCGTGGGGCTGCGTGGAAACACCAAACCACCCCTGGCTCTGAACAAGGCTGCTAAAATCCCAGACAGCCCAGAAAGCATCTCCCACACACAACCAGGGGAGCAACCAGGAATGGCCGCCCTTCAGAGCTACCCCAGAGTTAGAAAAGGTTTGAGGGGCTGTGCTGCTGCTGCTGCTGCTGTTGTTGTTGAAGAAAGCAGCAAGAAATGAAATACAGCAGAGGTCACGGAAAAAGCGAGCTGCATGGTGTGCGACCCACAGCGACAAAGGAGGCATTTTTGTCAGGCAGGCACGGACAGACGGCTTTTGCAGGGAAACCCACTCCAGAGATGGAGGGAGGAGCAGTAATATTCAGCTTTCAGCAGCGGGGGAGCGCCTGTGTCCGTGCATTAGCGATGAGCTGCAGAGGCGGGTGGGAGCTCCCAGGACCTCAGTTGCGACACCGTCTCGCAGGGCTGGGACAATAAATCCTCCCCCTGCTCTGCTCCTGTCACTCGCCCGCGGTGGGGCAGAGCACAGCTCGCCCACTGCCTCCTGCTCCTGCACGTCCCCCAGCTCACAGAGACAGGGAGCGTCACTAGGTCTTGCCCAGCAGAGCCTCCTCCAGTGCAGGACTGGGGCAACTGTCCCAACCAATGCCAGGGACCTCCTTTTCCAGGTGGGACACCTACCTCTGCCAGCCTCCCACCTGTCAGAAAGGCAGGCTGAGTTCCCCGTTGCCGCTGGGACGGAGGACGGCCACAGCAGCACAGCAGTCCTGGGCAGACAGTGAGCCCTCAGCCCGCTCAAGGGTGTTGCGGAAGAGGACGTGGTAAGCCCTGCTCCGAGCCATTTCCCCCATAGAAGTGGACAGGCAGACTGAACAGGATAGGGCAACCAAAGGTACAGCTCAAACACACCCACGGTGACAGGGAGGTGCCGCCCTGCACCTTTTCCACAAATAGCATAAATCAAAACAAGTACATGGAGAGGGCAAAAGAAGATGGAGGTGACTCCATGACTAAGAAAAATAAACAACAGGTATTCCCTGAGGCTGGAAGGGAAGAAAACAGATGCTGGGAAGCAACACCCAACCTACCACTGTAAAGACCAGCCAAGAGCTCACCTGGCAGGATGGCAGTGCCAGTTCTGTGGGAACGTCCAGTGCTGTTGAGGCCACGGCTTCCCAGGCACCGGGGCTTCTCCCAAGGGAGAGAGAAGTTGGGTACTGGACCTGAAGGCACCACCAGCCCTAGTGCAAACAGTGAGCACCTCCCCTGCTTCCTCCCCTCCCACCCTCTTCAGCAGATTAAGATAGTTAACAGCTCCCTTCTACGAGCTCGTTTGCCCCCTAGCAATCAGATGTCTCAGCTGCCCTCAGAACTTTCAGGCTCATTTTGGCAAGTGCAACAGCAAGCTGCTTGCTGGCCATTGCTCCTTCGAGTGGCTGGAATGGTCCTGCATGCCCAGGTCCAGCTGCAGGAGCTGTAGGACTGACCTGTCAATTGCCACTGTGCTTGTGACAAAGTCACGAGAGCAAGCAACAACTGTGCTCCCCAGGTGAGCCAGCCTGCCTTTGTGGACTCATACTGTCCCCCACACGCGGTGAACCCCACACACGATATCTGCAGCTCGGTCTGGCCAGTCTGTTGCTTCCAAGCAGTTCAAACCCGACTCCCAGGTGAGACCGGTGGCAGCCAGCCTGCTGGGCAGTCCAAATCCCTCCCTGCAGAAGCAAGCTCAACACCGTACCAGCCCCACCTACCAAGAAACAGGGTCCTGGTGGAGCACTGCCCTCTCCTACCGAAAAGCTGCACTGGATGCTCCTCTTCCCTTAGCTCTCCAGCTTAACCCTGTGAGGGGTTTGGCAATCTCAGCCACAGGAGGGGTCAGCTGCAGCCTGGCCAGGCTAGGGCAGCTGAACACGCCTGCAGTAGACGCTGGCTTTGTCCAAATGCTGTCTCTCATAGTACCCATAAACCTTCACGAAACGTGCCAGGAATATTCCCTGGCTCCAGGATGGAAATTCTGGACAAACCAGGCAGGCTTGGCCAAGATGCCCCACGTGTCCTGTCCAAGGACAGCGATAACACGGTACCCCCAATTCCCAAGGCACATCCAAGAAGCCACAACCCGCTGGGAGCAGGGGGCAGGGATGGCTGTCACTTCTCCCATGTCTCTTGTTGGCGACACACTGATGTCCTGAGTTTATGTAGTGTTCGCACCACAACAGAAATGAACGCTGAGCACTTGGAACTGCCCGTGATTTCCTCCCTCCCCATCAACCAGGCCTACTAGTGAACCGTGCAAGCTATTCCGCTTTTGTACTGGTATTTTTGTTTTTCCCTTTGCAATCTTAAGCATTTCTTGGGTTAACAGAGAAGTTTCTTAAAAAAACAGTACCAGTTTCAGAGAGATCAGTGAAGCTCCCCATCCTGCTATAAGGAATTCCCAGCACAAAGCAAGAAATGAGGAATTATTTTGCTCACAACAAGGAAATGTATTCAGAGCAACCTCTCCAGTTTCACTCTAGTAGAATTACAATCATTTTGGTACAAAGAAATTTGTAGTGGAATTATTTGTTTCATCTTCCCCTTTACTGTAAGGAGGAATGATTTTTAACTGAGCCCAAATCCACTTGCGTTCAGTGGATTGCTAATTAGGCTACAGATGTCTCCTGATGGCAGCAATTATTCCTGGTAACCTTAATGAGCTTGTTACATTCCCTAGTTATTGTTATGAAAAGTAATATGAAATACTTTGCCTAATACTACACAGCTCCCGGGGGAATTACTTCTTGATCTATCCTGGTTTGATTAAAGAGAACAACTGTTTTCTTTCTTAGCAGTATTTCTCAAGTTGTTTGTGGCTCATTTCCCTTGTCTTTTGCTGGCACTTTAACAACTCTGACCAACTTTTTCATAGAGGTCTTTTCCAAACATTTCTAACTTTTTTTGCTCTCCCTGAACTCTCCAGCATCTTTGCTTGGTTTATTACATGGTTTTTTTCTGTCTTTTTCAGTGATTTATTCTGTCTAGAACGTACACACGTTACTTACAACAGGGACTCAGTGCCGATCCAAACTCTGTGGGGTTTTGTTGTTGTTACGGTTTGTTGTACACATAACAAAAGCATCTCCTTACACTGGTACGTGAGGAAAAGCTTCACTTCAGTGCATGGAAAATACACATCTCCTTAAAACAATTAACAGAATTAACAGAATGAGCTGGGTAAGCTGAGCACAGCTTTGCATGTCCTCTCCTCTCTCCTGTGCCTTTGCAAGTCCAAACTTCAATGAACATGCTGTACAACAAGCAACATTATCCAGGGAATAAAGAACTTCATTGCATTTCAAACCAAATGATCACTTCTCTTTTTTCTCCATATTTATTGTGTTTGCACTCCCACTCTATGCCTCCTGAAGTCTTCTGCCATAGGCAAGAGGTGCACAGAAAGCCCATCAGTGGTTATGACTACTTCTCATGGCTTAGTAGTGGTTTCAGGAGCATCAAAGTTCATACAAACATGTGACCTTTCCTTCAGAATCACAAGCAATTACGATTAAACTCCAGAGTCAGATTCCCCCCCAGCATGACACATCATGGAAAGCAGCCGAAGACTCCAGGCACTAGTTCCTCATCAAGCCATTAAACCACCACGGTTTAGAAAAGCATTCAGTGACGATCCCGTTTTTCTGACACAGAAACCAAAGGAAGGCTTAGCAACACCTTCCGCGTGAGCAGTTAAAGCAGGTAAATGCAGCAGCTTTTGACCATCCCCCTCAGTCGCTACCTCTTTCTGAGCTAACTCAAACGCATGGGAAAGCGTAGCTGGCAGGGTATCTTTCAACAAAGCTTTCTTTGCAGGAACTGTTGATTTACTGAAATAAACTGTTTGCAGAAACACGCTGATTCTGGTGAAACATTTCAAGACCTGGCATTTCAGCCTTTCAGCATTTCTGGCTGAAACCAGCAAGTCAGAGGAGCTGGTCCGACAGCTCAGCAACATGGTGAGACTGGTAGAGCCAGAACCTAGGTCTGGGAGCTCAGACTGCCGAGTAGCCTTGCACACAGGCTGTCAGCTATTTTGCAGTGTCTCTTCTGCTCTGCCTCCGAATAAAAACAAACATGAAAGCCTCAACATTTTGCTGTCAGAGTTCTTGTCTTCCAGTCAGCCTGAGTTCAAAGGGCAAGAGGAAAACAAAGTAGCAAAAAGTAAGGAACTTGCTTAAGTTCACAGAATCCTCAAAATGGTGACTGGACCGTGGTGGTCTCTAGTCCGACCTCCCACAAAGAGCAGGACTGCTACCACCGCTACAGCAGGTCACGTGCAGCTTCGTTCAGCCACATCACAAACACCTCCAAGCATGGCGATCTGTCCACCGCTCAGAGCAACCCATTCTCCTGCAGCACCACCCTCTGAGGTAAGCCACTCATGTTCAACCTCAATCTCCCATGTGGCAACCTGTGACCACTGCCACTTGCCCTAACGCCTGCAGCCACCACAGAAGCTTTGGTTCCACCGTCTTTGTGGCTCTCCTTCAAGCAGCTGTACAAGGCTGCTGCTGGATCCCCCTTCAGTCTCTTTCTCCAGGCTTAACAAGTCCCCTTGTCGAGGACATCTCTGAATCTGAGGGACGCCTTCCCCTTTTTCTCACACCGAAGAGTGAAGATGCCCAGACACGCTCTGCCGCAGCAGAACAAAGGGCTCTACGGGAACGGTGGCAGAGACAGCTTGCATGAAGGAAAGATTCAGCCCCCAACTGGGTGGCAGGACTTCCCTGGTTGCCTTTGCCACTACAGAGATTCAGGCTCATAACACGAGCTAACATAATGCTGTTCTGTTCTGTTCTGGAGAGTGGTGTGAACTCCGCTCTCAAAGAAAGACTTGTTCCAGTTCAAGCTTTGGCATTTTAAACAAGGGCAATTAAATGCACTGAAAATGCTATTGCAACATGAAGGCTAAAAATATAAACACAAAATGTCAGGAGTCACTCGCGAGAAAAGTTCCTGAAAGAAATGCCCACTCACCCACACTGCACAAGCATAACATCGTCCAAGTGACAGCTTGCATTTTGAAGCCAGATAAACAAGCCACAATTCAGCCTTTTTTCTATTGCCAGAAGTTTACACCCACAAAAAACTATGTCAGCAGTAGAAGTGGCACCTACTTGGAAAATCTCTGATCCGCATCAACAGGTAGGTCCCCAGTGTTACTGTTTGGTACAGATGTAATTATTTACACATGTAAGTTTGTACCTACAAAAGCTAAACCACTCCTAGTTTATACCACAGAACGTAAACTTGAGAAGAAGCATGTGCAGCACAGATTCGTGGATGATTTTAAGAACCCAATACGGTCCTTATTCTTGAGAAAATTTGAGTTTTACATTTATAGCCTTCACCTGACAATAACAGCGTCCTGAATATGCTTTGCTTTTTAAAATGCACTGAATGCTCAAGACTTCAGTAAAAAAAAAAATTTATTTTCAATATAAAAGTGCCAAAATATCCACCAACATTGTCATCTATTCAACAACCAGCTTACTCTAGTAATCAAAATTGCAAGCATCTTTATTCACATTTTTAAATCAAATTCCTTTCACACGTTTCCACAGTAACCCGAGTCCCTCGAAAGTGGGAAATTTGCATTTCGATTGGCTGCTGTAGTCCATATGTCCAAGTTCATGTAGGCACGGAAGGGGTTAAACCTCGGATAGTATTCCTGCTTACACATCACTGCCTGGTTCTCCACGTGGGTCGAGTGTTGGGTTGTGGCACTGACCGGGCAGCAGCTTTCATAAACATCACTCTGAGGTGCCCAGATGGAACCAAAAAGTCCAGACATTGGAGACAAGCTTCGGGTGCTTGAGAGGTAGGGCTGTAGGGCAAGATAAAATTATCATGGCAAACTGCAAAATGGACCATTTGCCAAAGCAAATGCGTAAATGTAGTACTAAACGGGAGGAAGCAGCATTTATGCAGAGAACTTAGGAAACACACAAGTAGAAAATTACACATGAGTTCACAAAGCAATATGGCTGCCGAAAACAGCAGAGTGGCATTAGTGGGTGTGTGTGTGCAAAAGCCCTTCGCTAAATGAAGCCATATGAGCTCCTCCCTGCACGGCACCGATATTACTGTAACAGGAACACAATATTCAGTTCTGGTCAGGCTGTTCAGAAAAATAAGGGAGAAATAACTGGAAGACTCACGAAGAGCACCATGCATGTTTTGAGAGTTAAAAGAGAAGGACGCCTAAGAAATGACAAGGAAAATGTTGAAGTATGTGTCAGTACTGAAAGACTACGCACACCGGGAGCAGAGAGGGATATTTAGTATGGAAAAGAGACTCTAATTGGGAGCTAGGGAATTTAGTTAGAAAATTTCGAAAGCTTATAAAGAACCTCCTGGAGGGCAAGATGTGTTAGTCTGCGAGGAAGTCTCTCGGAGAAGGTCATGGAAGTCTTGGGACTTTTAAAACTGAATGAAACACTGAAATGTATTGTGGGGAAAAGCTCGCCAGGGAAATGAACTGAATTATCTAATGTATTTTCCAATCTCTACCTTCTGTGTTTCCCGGCATTCCTGAATAAAATATGAAATAAAGCCACGTTTATTTTAGGAAACAGTCTTCCACCAGTTTTGCCACTTTTTAACACAGCAGAATTTTCACTTTTGCAGTTGGAAATATTTCTTGCTTTATTTACTTAGTTTTATTCAAAATAAACCTACTATAATAAAAAAAAATAAAAATTCTAAAATAGAAGATTTTGAAATACGAGCAGAAGAGAAGATGGTTACAATTAAAGACCACCTTGAACTGAAGTCACTACATTGCACTATGGGATGACATAAACATGGCTAGTCTACAGCGCAACAGGTCAAAGTCAGTGTTCAGAAATCTGCACAAATCCAGCTTAAATCACTTGGATTTCCCAGCAAAAAAACCCTGTCAAAGTCACTGAGAGCAGCTGTCCATTCAGCTCTACAATTTCCAAATCTCTCTGGGTTTTGCTGTCAGCACTTTTTGTGTTTTACCCTCATCTGGAAAGGTTGATTTTGATAGCAAAAAGTCTCAGTAGACTATGCAAGTCCAAAATGTTTTTCCATATGTAAGATGATTTTAGTCAATTTTCAGGCAAAAGGATCCGTCTTAAAATTTCATAGACAAGGTCCAGTAACAACCTTGACCAACAACTGGGAAAAAGCCATGCTACCAACACCAGCATCAAATACATACATCAGGCTACTTAAAGGATTCATGAAGAACATGTGAGCAACAGGTAGGGGAAAGACAGGAATGCACTGGGAAGGCTTTGAAGAGGCATACGAAGGCAGTGCCTCACAGTGACACTACTCACTGTGGAGTTGACATAACTGGCGGGCTCCCAGGTAGGTGGCATGTTGGGAGGTGCGTTCCAGGTGGAGGGACAGTTCTGGTCAATGAAGGCTGTATTCTGCACCGCTGCAGTACCCGGGAAGCCACTGGGGTAGTTCATGTTTTCTGCAGTTTATAAAAGCAGGAAGACAAAATAAGACTTTTGCAATATAAACACTGCTGACATTTCTGTGGAGGAACACTGAATCTTCTCAGAGTGAGCTGGAACTGACCTAAGCCTTCAGTGACTTCAGGCACCTTCAGGGCAGCACAGCAGTGAAGCGTAACAATTTCTGTTAACAAGGCTACCACTCTGTATTAGAGACTCACTAACAAATTGCTATCGGGAGGACAGGATAAAGAGTTGGCAATCTCTCTGCTGGAGAACAGAGTCTTTATTAGCCACAGAATGCGCATGGCAGAGCCTAGCCAGGCTCCACTGCCAACATGCCTCAGCTCTAAGTACCCGAGGGATCACCGTGCTGCCTGTGATACCGTAGCCTGACCTTTAATTATTGCTTAGGTAATGCTAAAGAAATCTAGGTTGCTGCCAGTGTGCTTCCCAAGCCAAGAAACTCTAGCCTGGAAAGGTAATTGGTCACAAGAGGCCTCCTGTTTCACACACTGGAAGGCAGAAGCCTGCCAGAGGGGAAACAAAGAAAATTGTGCAAAAAGATTTGTGTAATACTGTGGTCACGAGCATTTCTCTGTTCCCTCTCAGAGTCCTGTATACTGGCTTTTCAGGCTTAATAACTCCATACGAAGACCAGTCTTCTCATCCACCACATGCAGACATTGTTTATTACTACAGAGCATCCAGTCAGCCGGAAACTGTAAAGTCCGCTTAAGCAATGAATGTCCAGATGTTTATAGACAAGCTCAGCCTTTTGTCCTGCAAAAGGTGAGAGAAAAAAACACGCTCAGTGATAATCCATAAGCTTTATTTCATCTTACCTTCTGGGAAAGCACCATATTCGTTCACCTCTAGTGGACAATACATGTTGGAAAACTGGCTGTCACAAGCTGCATTCCAGTCAATGAAGCTGTCCAAGGGGAAAAAAAAAATCTGCTGTCAGAAACAACTCACAGAACTTCTGAAAATTACTTTGAAAGACTTATTTAATGTAAAGCTGTTGGATGCAAAATGCCTGCAACTGATGATGAGGCTTTTCACATTCCACTTGCGAATTCTGCCAGTATCTACTCTATGCCACTATGTAATCACAGTGATTCTCTCACTGAGCTCTTTTTCCTCTGGGAGGAAGAACAACTTGTAATGACAGCTACCAGAGTCCTGCAACACCTAACTGGGTTCAACTTCTTCCTCTGTAAAAAGAAAATAATTGTACTTCTTTCCCACAACCATGGAAATGGCAGATGTAAAGTGAAATAATGTGATCTGAAACAGAAGAAAACGTAACACATTCTCAAGCGTTTGAACACTTGAGAATAGCAATTAAAATGGAGATTTCTACTTTCCCTACCACACGTGTTAAACTCTTGTTAAACAATATGTTTTCTAAATTACACATTATTTTGTAGGGATTAGACTTGTTTTAATTAAAATAATTTCAGAATGCCAAGAAGACTTTCCAAAAGTAATTCTTAAAGTTATGTCAGAAGTGAAACAAGCCCTGCTATGCACAGAACTTGAAGAAGTCTGGACCCAATCTGGACAAGGTAGGCATAGAAAAGGATTTCACGTCAAGTTGTGCTAATTCAGTTCTACTATTCAGGCAAGAAGTTATCATAAGTTACCACTACTACATATGAATAAATAATTACATGAATTTTTGCATATAAAGTCCAAACTGACATGAGCATATGAAAGCAAAGTAGCATAATACAGAAGCTGCCAGAAATCACCATATATTTCATCTGACTGAAGTCGGATGGACCACTAGGAATTGCTCCCAATCATTAGGGCTGCACTTTGTTAACACAACAGTTAGAACTGAGGTTATCAGGCTGATTGGGATCACAAGACCATCACTTGCGGATTTCTGCGTTACCACTCTGTCATTTCGGATGACAGGATATGACCTGAAGAACTGGCCATATTTCACTGCAATGTAGTGGCAGAGTATTTCTTCTCAGTAGTTTGTGGTGCATCTTTCATTAGTAAAATTTACAGTGTGGAGACTCTGAAGTACCAGAACTATTCAAGTTCATTACTACAGGAAAATTGACCCAAATCTACACAGAGCCTCAAATAGACCAACTTTTACCCTTACACCACCTTCAAATTGGACTATTTGCCTTTATTTAACAGTGTCTGTTCATGCCATTTAACACAAGTACACACTGCATAACACACCCCACGATACACTGGCCACGCAAAAGAAGTGGCAGAAATTAAAAGCTTTCCAAAAAGTATTTAATTAACTTTGAAAGGAGTTCTGGAATATCTGCATATGAGCAGGGACACCAGTGAATTTGTCTCAGCAAAATTAATCATGATACACTAATGGAAGAGTATAAACAACTAGAAGCAAGACTGAAGTGACAGCAAGAATTTTAACTATCACCTGTCTTACAAATATTGTAAAATAAGCTCAAGTGCAGTCCTCTGCATCACAGAAACCTGAACAAAGTGTTATCCATACTGTTTACATAAAACATAACTTGCCTGTTGTGGACAGAGGGGGTTTCTTGGATCATGCATGGTATATTGTTCTCAAGGTTGTAGTTTAGACTGTTTGTCAGGCAGACTGGCTGGGCAGGCCACAAGTCTCCTGTTGGGTAAAGACCTAAAAAGGGAAAAGGGAATGAAATGTGTAACAACAAGAAGGAGGCTCCACAAACTCTGAATGTCACAATGATGTTTTATTCTCAGATCCACAATAATGACTGTATGCTAGTCAAAAAGTCCAGAGTTACTAACCAATCTCTCTTTTTTTGTGATGAATGTCCATCTTAAAACAAATCTGAAAATTTCTATGTGTTAAAAAATACCTATAAAAAGACTTGAACTGAGAAGCTGAAATTCAACAAAAAAGGGCAAGAAATCCCTACAGAAAGTCCTTAAGTCATCAGCCACCAGCGCGAAGGCAGCATCCTTCCTCACAGCAGGATGTACGGCAGGGATGAAATCCCCACCAGCCTCCTCCTCACCCCCACCCATCAGTCAGTAATCATCTCTGAAGTCCAACCACAAAATGCAGTGGGAACAGGGTCGGGTTTTTAATAGACTAGAGCCATTCATAACCAAACAAAACATGAACTCGTTACAGCTGTATTTAGCCCCTAGGACAGATACTCATTGTGCTGCCCTCTACAGACTGAGTGCCCTGACTGCCCACAGATACTTGGTTCTTATCAACTCTGTGAGAACAGGCAGCTGGAGCAAGGAAAAAATCCCAATTAGCAGTCTCTGTAAGACAACAGTTGCAAAGTTAGCGCTATTTCATTATTTCACGATAGATATTATGAATATTGCTACCGCGGAAAAAGTTTAATCAGCATTCGTATCCTACCAGACACAGGTTAAACCTATGGAGGGGACAGTCATGAGCAGGCAGTTCTGCTGCCCAAGGAACTATCCTAACCAGCTTTCAAACTCCACCTCACCATTTAGCCTGTAGCTTTTATGAATCCCACTCAACAAGTTAAAATTACTCCCCTTTGAGACACAAACAATGAAAACTCAAGCCCCAACAGTGGAAATTTAGAGAGAAAAATAGTCATATTTGATTTGAGGCTGAGCTTCATTTTAACAGAGCAACCAGTGCTCTTGATCTCCCAACTGCATTACTTTTGGACATAAACCTGTGCAAATCAAGAGGACGAAAAAACAAAGAATACCTAAAACATGAGTTGAAAGCTAAATGCTGTCTTCACACAGAGAACATGCAGCAAAAAATGTCAAGGTTATAAGCTTTCGCTTGCTAACTTTGCGCTTGTTTAGAAGTCAAGTTCTAATAACAACATGGCTATCAAGGTGGTATATACAAGCGTTATTAGCAACATCACTGCAACTGCTTGACAAAGTGTGCAAAAGCCAGCTTCAGTTGTTAATAAAGTAACTGACCTTTATTTTTGTCAGGATCTGCAGCTATGTCAGTGAAATTGGGACATAAGGTTTCAGGATACTGGGGGATGCTGTTCATGTCTCTGCTGAATGAAAAGAAAATTTAATTTCTTAAGTATAGGCACTGTTATGTTTCCCTATCGAAAGAATTTCAAAGGAAATATACAGAGATGTAAAAAATATTCCAATCAACATCATGGTTGTTATTGCTTTCCCCCTTTCTTTCCTGTTTTTTCTTATTTTGAACTACCCCTGTGCAATTTTTTTAACAGCTTTTTTCACAATTAAAAGCCAGCTAGTTATTACACATGCAAAATTAATAAAATTAATACATCTTAATTACCTCACTTTTATTATCCAAATATCAACCTACTGCAAATTACTTCAACAGCTCTTCTCTAAAACTGGAAAACAACCTGTAGTCCATGAAGATGAGTAGGATCTCTCATAATGTTTCAATGCTCCCAACAACTTTCAGGCAAGTTTAATTTTATGTGCATGAAGACACATAGGCACACATGAACATCAATTTCATATTTATCAAATCCCATCAAAGAAACTAGTCAATATGAACGGAAAGGGGACATTTTCAAGCACCAGAATCCCAGAGGAAAAGGATTAAATTATTTCTGCTAGTGAAAACAGTCATGAATGAGAAGTGAAATGAGGACTCGTAGTAATAAAAATTGTAGATGTTATCTCTAATACAGTAAAGAGGTAGAAAGGAATGTGGGGGAGCGGGGAATCAATTTTCATGCTGTATATCCTAGGAGAACATTATTCCCATTAAAAGAATAACATCAACTTGAAAGTCTCACTCCCACTTTTTTTTACAAAAACATTATTACTTTAATATAATTAAGTGCTAATGGAAATGCAGTTAAGTTGCTAAGATCTGGAAGAAATGAGAGGGGAAACACAATTTCCTTTTTCCCCCCAATTTTATTTTACATTTGGAAGCATTTATCGTATTTCCCCAGCATAATCCATTTTGCATGTATCTTTTCACCTACTGAAGAATATTCTTCTTCCAACTGGAAAGTACAGTTAGATGATCACAAAAAATGACAAGCCAACAGGTATGTATAATTTATCAAAATGAGACAAGATTTCAAGTTGGTGGTGTTTCTTTAATGTCTTACAGGTGTAGATTCAAATTTTTTACCTGGTATTGCAGATGTTATGAGACAGATTTAAAGTGATAGGAGTTTCAGATGGAAAATCATTTTGTGAAATACTCTCTCCTAAAGAAAAGAATGACTGTGAAAATCAAAGATCCTAAAAAAAAAAGAAGTACGCACAGAATATACATACACACAGACTCATCAATAGTGTTAATCAAGTCTTCTCTCAGACTGGAGTATCGCTAACTGCATTTATTCCAAAGCATGCTACTTGCTTCCACATGGTCTTAAATGTATTTTATGACTTACAAGTGATTATCACGCTCTCGATGGAGAGGTTCCTTGTTACTACTAAATTAATTTTGAATTTGAAATTACTTTTTTTTTTTTTAAATGGCATTACCATTTGAACAAACAGAACTCATATGCACACAATTCATTATCTGCTATATGGCAGGTTCAGATACATCACATAGTGTATCCTTTGGTAATGTAAAGTTTTATACATACACAAACACACATTTAAGTACATGCACATTTTTAAATTATTCTAAACAGCTTTTTTCAGGTACTCAAAGCTGGTCTTACTTGTGTCACTTCAGCACTTTCTTTAAAATTTAGTTCTAGTGCTACATCAATCTGGATTGCGATGGCGGCAACAGGGTTTAGGCTTTCAACTATTCTAATGATATTCAGGCATCCAAAAAACTGCAGTCATGAACCACAGTTCCCATTTCTCATATAGTCAAGTGGCTCAGGTCTCCTGGCTACTTATGCCTCAGATACCACCACCCAATCTCAGCATCCTCAGATCTGAATTGCTTTCACACATTCCTCACTTGTGCATTCTTAAGTAACTCTAACAAAAAGATTGCATTTTTATGAGAATACTGTGATGTAACATAAATTCAAAGGAAGAAACTGCTTTGACTAGTGACTCTCAGTTCTTCTGTCTTTCCATGAAAACTAACTGCGCAGCTTCCTCAGTGCAGAGTCCGACACTTTCTCTGTAGCCTGACAGCTCATCTTTGTCTCCACAAAACTTCTGGTACTTTTTTTCAAGTATCAAGTTCTTTAAATCTCTGCTTGTGCTTCTGAGAGGTGCTCTCACCTATAAAGGCAAGTTACATGTCCTATGCCACGGTACCCCTTTCCATTCAAAAGAAAGGCTGAAACTCTGCCCACTATGGTACGGAGATGGTATTTGCAGAACTTACTGGATGGAAGAAAATGCCTGGCGGTAATCATGGGCTTTTTATCTCCGTCCGAACTGCTGGTACTGCTCCAGCTACCCCAGCTCCCACGACTGGCACGAACGCTTCCTGATGAACTTCCACAGTCTGAGCTTGAATCAGAACAAAACTTCTCCAAACACTTCTTTTTGGACCGTTGATAAAAGCTTTCTAAAGAAGTTGCAAAAACAAAACAACACAAAACATGTAAGAAAGCCTTTCAGCTGAAGATTCAGTGAAAAGTCATCTGAAATGCGAATTTACATGGATTCTTTAAATTTCTTGATAATAAGACAGAAAATAGCATTTACTTATAGCCTCAAGATAAATGTGCCAGTCTCTACCACAAGGAGCTTATGACCTACACGAAATCCCAGTGCAATGAATGCAAGTCAGGGTACAGTGCAGTTAGAGGCAACAGTTTGAAGCTGGAAGTCTATGATGTTCTTTGAAATATACAGTTAATATTTTAAATATGAAACATATCCTAGCTGTAGGAACATGCACACTAAAAGCAATGACAAATGTTGCAAATAATGAATTTGTAAGTGATAGATACTCCTGTATTATCTCCTGAGGGAGGCAAAGGACAATCCTATAAACATTGATGCCTCCTTCAGGCTACCTCTTCCCAGGAAACAGCTGATTAAAATCCTGGGAAAGGTGGGAAGTAGGTACCCAAGCTAGTGGTGGTTTTTAAAAATGACCTGCCTATTTTAAAGGTGGCCTTCGCAATACAGCTGCTTCAGTTAATACTGGCTTTAATTTGAACGCACAAGCAGACTGTCAGTCCTTCACCTGGGACTGATGGATTATGGCTTCAGACTGATTCATCTTCTGATTTGCACCACCAACCAACCCCGCGGAGAAAGCACGCAGAGCCCTTCAGAAGTGAGCACGTATTATTTCAGGCACTGCATCGTGCCAGTCCTGTCATCTTCACATCAGGGTTCAAAAGGGAGGGAAGCACAAGTCTCTTAAGGAAGGAATATAGCTCTACTGCCACAAAAAACACATTACATTTCTTCCCGCATTCAAGACAATTAAGATTGCGTACCTGTTTCTCCCTGTATAGACAAGCTCCCAGCTTTTTGGTCTGCTTTACAATTTTCCCCGTTACCCTGAGGACACCAGGCTCTTACTCCAATATTCGCTCTCAGATCCGGCCTTTCAAATTCACTGCACATATGCTTCAACTCACTCTGCTCAGGGACCCTAATACAACCACACCCAAAGAAACATGTTTGCATTTTACATTTCAGCTGCATTTTTCCTTTCCTGGCATTAAACACTTCAACTCACATGACTAGTGAGGCAGGATGGGGGGGGCAAGGAATAGGTTTAGGAGTCTTATTCCCCAACTTTACAGAAACCTAAAAAAGCTTTCCCAAAACGCAATATCCCACCACACAGACTACTACTTCTCAGGGGGAGAAGCAAAACAATGTGTGTATTTTAAACTCCATTCTCTAATGCACTTGCAGAAGGCAATCATGTTATAGCGATAAGCACGGTCCAACACTGTATGATGATCTAGATACACTGCAAAATGTGCCCTATGTCTATTTCACTGGCATAATTATAACTAGAATGAAACCATCATCAGAAGTAATCTTAAGTTTCTGCTAGTAAAACTGAAATATCTGGATCCAATATCATAATCAGAGAGTATTAAGGGAAAAAGAATAAAATCCAGCTGTCAAATTTCTACAGGAAGAAAATGGTTACATCTTAACTCAGAAAGCAGCAACTGCTGAATCAGTTCAAGGAACAGACACCAAATTTCGGTATTTCACTGCCATTTTTTTATCCTTCCTACCTACAAAGGTGTGCATCCTGCAAAGATTTACTCATGCGCTGACTTCCCACACAATGAACAGTAATTTGTTTATAATGAGTTATAACAGCCCTTCAGATTTACAATCTCCTTGTTAAGTCCACTGACCTCAATAGGACCACTGGCAATAAAAATTAAGTCTGTGAAGGCTTTGTAGGATCGTGACCTTAATTCAAAGGGCTGGGGGAGGGGAAGGAGGAGGATTTTCTCCTCATAAGTGTTTCTATTGTAGCAGCAGTTTATAACTGCTATTCTTTAACAACAATCCAAGTAACTTAAATTTAACAAATATGAAAAACTAATTAACAGTAGTTTACAGCTGACTTTAGAAATGCATTTAAACAAACCTCAGGGGGGAAAAAGCCACCCTAACTTCCCAATATTCTTTTGAGCCTAGTGCTGCTCTAATCTTTTTAATCATTACGGCAAAAATGCAAGCCGCTCTCTCTTTTCAATGTATTTCTCTTCCTCTTTCAAAACTACTAGAAGACAACATTCCCTCAGTTACTCAATATAGCAGATGATTCTCCTGAAGGTGGAATCATTTCAACAATTTTGTTGTCCTTTTTTCACTGAAGAGAATACACGACTGGATTTTATCCACACAATACACAATGGAAAGGAAGTTAACCATCCAAACTTCAGAGACAGCAAATTCCAGACTATAACGGAGAGCAACCACTTCTATGCAGAATGGGGTGTGTCTATACACATGCAGATTTACAAATGGAAATTTTTATGTTTTTTTTTGCTGGTGACACTTAGTACTGCACATTCTTAAAAATACTCAGGCCAGGATTAAAGTGTGTTTATTTAATTAGATAAGGCAAAACCTGCGGAAACATTACAGCAACTCTGGATTTCTTCATGATTTGGTGAGGCAACACATACCTTGTAGATATGTTAACATTCTTCTTCTTATTTTTTCTAGATGTTCTATTTCTATTCCAATTCATATTTGGTACATTTCCTTCCTTCTTCTCCTGAGGTTTCTTCTTCCTATATACATCTTCTTGCTAAAGGTAAAAATATGAGCTGAGACAATACATACGTTATAAAATGTAGTTACCTCAGTAAATGAACTCAGTTGGATTTTGCTAGCTAAATTTCTCTGGACAAAACAACTCGACCCAAATGCAGAGTTACTTCATGATTTAGTGCCTTTCCACAGTACATCCTCTTTCCAGCACCATCAATTTGACCAGCCGTTCCAAGACTCTGTCCTTCAAGACACCACTAGATGATGAGAGAGAAATTTTTGAATTCCCAATGTTAGCATTTTCCCCCTCATAGCATCTAGCTCTGACTTCCAGGGAAATAAAAAAATAGGGGGAGAAAAAGGAAAGCAGTCAATAAAATTCCCAATGTGCTAAAAACAAAAAACATCTGCCAGATTTATGATCGGTTTGTGTGCAAGTTCAGCAGCAATAAATCCTCCCTTTCCTCAGCAGCTGGGGGGGTGGGAGGTGGCATTCATTTGAATTACAACTGAGGAAATTATGGGATAAGTTAACCAACAAATAGCAGTAATTTTTAAAAATGCAAGAAACCAACTGAGCACCGTCAGCCACACATGGAAAGAAGTTTGTAACAACAGTTCCCAAAAGAAGACTAGACCCTGTCTTTTCTGATACATATTCCTCAAGCACGGTAAGCAATTCCACCTTACACCTTTTTGCCCAGGGATTCCCATCCAGTAGATAGGACACAAAAATGATCCAAATTCTTGGGTGTACTAATTACCTGATGAAGTTCTTTAAGCGTTTTATGCTGCCTGCAACAAAGGTACAGTCTGCTGTGTTTATCACACTCAGAAACCAGGGGTGAAGAATGATCCTTCTCGGCAGCTTCATAGTCTGTTAAGGGGCTTCTGCCCGCTGTATTCTTAAATGCAAATTTCTGATGCAAAGCCCTGTATTTGGAGATCAGGTCTGCAAACAAAGGCCGATATGCCCATGTAGGACACCTCCCCTCCAGAGTATGTTCCCACATCATTACTGTGGCTCACAGCTGGCATTAGATTCCAGTACGTTTGTGCCTGCTCTGACAATAACAAAGAACATCTCTGCTTGCGATACAGCCAATATCATAATACAAGGGCTGTTTTAATTTTTTTAATTAATTTTTACTAAAACTGTTCATCATTCTATACAGCAGAATTAGTATGCAATGGATGTGGGACAGCACGTCTGCATACTTCCTCATTCATCTGATTTACAGTGTCTCAGATCTGTGGCTGTACCTAATAGTCCCTCCACACACATACATAACTATATGTGTATACATATATAAATAAACAACAAAAACATAATTTTAAATTTGAAAAGTTGAAAGATCACACTACAAACCTCAGAAGAAGTAATCTCCTCTTTTGCACAGCATGGAGTATCTTCCTTAGGTCCTTTATTAATCTTTTTCTCTGTGGAAGGCTTTAGGTTGATCTGCTTTTTTAAAGTCTCACAGTTTTCTGTTTCATTCCTGAGAGGCACTTGCTGGCTGTTCCCTACAATTGAACAGTAACATCGGTTTGCTTGGGAAGAGAATGGGCTCCCAATCATAACCACAATATCTTCTACCTTTCCTTAAAAACAGACTTGTGCTGCTTTCCAAAACACTACGAGACTAACCTCTGGGCTGATGATGTTGAAAATTTCAAAATCAAAAGCTAATGCTGTATAAAAATTCTTACACCAGTTGCAAAATGTAGGTCTGTATTGATTCATGCCCATGGGCGCACCACTTCTAGCACATGCATAAATCACCCAAGTCCTGCTCATCTCAACTGAATTTGAGCTATTCGGGTCCCAACTGTGGGTCTGTAAGGTAGAACCTGAAGCCAAAGAATAACGGGCTAAAAAACAAACAGAAAAAAACCTGCAAGCTGGGTGGGGAGGAGGCTTTTCAAAAACAGGAGATCAAAACAAGGACAGCTTTTATTTGGTGCTTTACATCTCTGAAGTGCCCTCTGCATTCACCATGAAGACAAAGGGAAGTCCTCCTTTCTTTAGGATCAGTTCTGCATTAGAAGTTTATTTTCTTGAGAGGCTTGTGAGGAAGAATTACTCTTGTGTAACAAAAGCCAAGAGATGAAGAAAACAAGAGGAAACCTGCCTCAACAACTAGCTGAGCTGCCCAGTTGAGTCACAGTCCTCTGCCTGGGCACTGCTAATGCTGAACAGGACAGAATTAACTTCAGCTCCCATCAGTTCCAGGTATCTCAGGTATCTGCAATACATCCACAGTGATCTGCTACTGAGACTCTCGGCTGCTGTGCATGAGAAATAACCATTGCTTATCACACTGAACTGGTCTTCTCAAAGGAGAAAGGCACACCCAAATATTTTTACAGTTTCCTACCTACCAACCAACTACAACATCCTAGCTCTGAGTCAGCCACCCTCTCCCCTCTGGAGCAGGCAGTCACGATGGCTGCAAAAGGAGCCCATGCGAATGGAACACCAGGGGAGACACCAGGCAAGGGAGGCTGACAGAGCTCTAAAAAATGCTCCGTTGCTTTCCAGCATACAAACACACGAGTACCTGTGGTCCTGAAGACTCCCTGTTTGCATAAAAACAGGTCTGTAACTATAATCAAGATACGGTACTTTTTAGACTTTGCTTATCCTACCAAACTTCTTGAAATACAAAAACAGTCACATCCCTGACAGTGCACAAAACCGCAAGTGCTAATAGACAATGCGGCAGATTACCTGTAGTGCTTTACCACTGAATATAAGTAACTGTCAGTACTCCTGAAACACTCTCTCAAGGTGGAAGATTTGTCAACGAAAGTAAGTATAGTGTCTCCTAATTGCTTTATGTGTAACCATGATTCCCACAGCCTGTACTCAAAAGTTACTTTCCTGTGCACGTAAATACAGTTAAGACATAATTACTGATCATTTTTTCCCCCAGCTGACTTCCTAATTCAAAGCAAAGAACAAACAACCCTCTGCAGCTTAGGAGCACACAAAGAATGTCAAAGTACTTTGTAAGTAGAAGTGAAAGTATCCTGCCTCCACCTGAGACAGCACACGTGTACCCGCTGTATCCCACAGGTAACAACACAACAGGAAGCAAGTGGCCCAGGGTAACAACTACACACTACAGCAGGGCCTGAAATCCCTCTGTGATGGCTCACTCACTAAATAAACTCTGCCACAGCTACAGTAAATGCCAGTCTGCAGCATTCAACTACTTTGCTGAGTGTCTAAGTAAAGCCAAGCTTCCAGCAGACACATTCTCCTACCCTGCTCCCCATTTCCCCTAGGTGCTCTTGGGCTGCTCTTAAAATTTTGAGTTGTGAAGCTAAGAGGGAAGACTTCCCAAGCAGCTTAGTTCCACAATGAAAAAAAAAAAAAAAAAAAAAAAGCTATGCAGTTACTAAGAGATCTGCAGATTCCTACAAAATACAATGATGTCAGCTTTTGTTATTTTAGGTGGTTTTATCAAAGGAGTTCTGAATATCCAGTACTGAACATGCTTGCCTGGTGACTCTAAAAATCAGGCATCAGATTTTCAGTGAACCTGAAAATCACAAACTGGGATGCTTCTGAATATTTGACAAGGGCAATTTGTGTTTTCTAAGCAAATCTATGACATCAATTGTTGTAACCATTAAAACACTACAGCCCAAGCTTGAAATCTGTAAACCAAGGCAAATTTATGATTTATGAATCAATTTTTAATGCAAGCTACTTCCTTAGGAATGTAAACAGATAAATCACAGTGAACAAATAAGAAATACCACATCTCCGTGTCCCATGCAAAAAACAAAATCCTGATCACAATGAACTCAACAGAAAATTTCACCCAATAATTTTGACTGACAGAAATTGAAAAAAAATTACCACTATTTTTCCTAGAAATTTCTTGCAGTTCCGGCTGTGGCTGAAGTGAATTTCTGGACAAGTGACTTTCAGGTAGCTTCCTGGACATCTTCACAGGACAGAACTCCTGTTCTTTGAGCTCAACTAGATTTTCTGAAGTTTTAAGGTTAGTTTCCTTAGGAAACATACATGTTTGAAGATCTTCCTTCAGATCACACTCTGAAGAAGTATTTTGAATGAGAACTGTATTTTTCAGTGCACTTTCTTCTTTACCCAGAAAGTTTTCTGGAAGAGTTAAATTCTTGTTAACATTTATGCCATTTGCATATTTTAGAGTTACCCAGTTCTCACTGACAACATCAGTGCAAATGTCCTCTTTTGGTGCTGAGATTTGGTTCTCCACAATCTGATTTTGTTTCTCATCAGTAGTTGCAATGGCACTGCCAGCTGCTGTGTTTGGTTTCTGCTTACTGTAGTAAACAGAACATTTGTGTTTCTTCTGAGAGTGGCTGTAGGTTGCAGGACTTCTCTTTGCTGCATTCTGACTTCGGCTGGAAGAAGTGCCTACTGACAGGAAGCCCTTCCCTTTACCTTTATCTGAGGAACTATAGGAATCCATAAATGTCTTGCAGCTTCCCCTGGAGAAAACAAAATTATTTGAGATTTGTTTTTATCTACGAAGCTATCATGAATTGTTTTATGGGATATTTTTGTAAGAAAAGAAAGGGGGGCATATTCACAAGCCGTGAAACTGCATTAGGTCTTCAATTTATTCTACCAGTTAAGCACATTCTGATTTCAATTGAGCAAGACTCTTCAGTATGTGCTCAGGCTTCAAACACACTTATATGCTTCAGTAAGTGCCTAACTGACCACCCAAGAGGGTCAGATTCGAGGACCATTAATGTATTTTCCATTCTTTCCACGGTTGCTGCACATGGTGTATCCTTTACTTCCATCACACAATTTTTACCCTACATACTACTGACAATGTAGAAGATTAATAAACTCTTACGTTCTTCCATTTCTCTTTTGTGGAGATGAATATACACCACAACACTGAAAGCTCTCTGAAAGAGGTTGCCTGGAACACTATCTCCTCTAAACCAGCCCACAGCAATATCAAAGTACAAACGTACAGAAAGCATCGCTCCAAAATAAACAGGGTACAAAAAAAGGCAATTCAAAAGAAGAAAAAAGTATTTTTACTTGTAGGAATCAGAGCTGATTACGTCAACAGAGTTGCTGTTCTGCTGCGGTGAAGAACTAGGATTTGGCCTCTGTCTTGATTTCATGAACTCTGCTAGAATATACTGGGCTTGCTGGAAGGCTATCAGAATCACTCCGAGCAAGGACAAACTGCCAAAGAAAACAACAGATACTGGTGTCCACAATCTTCAGGAGTATTCAGTGAAAGAGTTAAAAAGCTTCTAACAAGATGCGCTTTTCAAATATTTTGTTAGTAAGTTCTAAGTAAGAAGATAGACGAGGAAAACTCAAAATACAGTTTAAAATAAGTAACAGTTGTCACAGTCTTGTCTGTTTTTCCTTACAGCTCTTGCTAGTTATTCTCTCAATAAAATAACTTAGCCATAAGCTTTACAAACAAAAAAAATCTAACAAAGAAAAAAATCCATTCTAAAAAGCTAATATTCAATTTGAAGATCAGTTAGAAGTCTCGCTACAACACAACTGCAGTCTATCATAGTATGTTACCTACCAGTCTTCTGAGTACCTTCTGTTCATTCATGATAGTTATGTCATTATTTTGATATTTATTTCATACTGTCTCTTTCTTTTCCTAGAGAAAATGCTGGCATAAAATGGGCTACAAATGCCACTATACTTCTGAACTAAAACTGAGCTGCAAAATATCCTCTCTTTCTGGTGAATTAATTGTAACAAATACAAATTGATCGGAAAAAAAATCTTTGTATCATCAAACCGCCTTCTCAATCATGCAGTACAAATTTTGTCAGCAGGAGAACAGAATGAGAAATTCCTGATTTTTCAGATCCTTGTAGTCTCCTTCTGTTGCATCTAGAACCATGTAACGTAGTCGTTACTGTTGCTTCACTTGTGTTCAGACTGTTTTCAGTGTCAAAACAACAATGCAAGCAGAACCACAGTGTGCATCAGTATCTCAGTTAGGTATGCATCAGTGCATATATGTTATCACCATGACATTCACATTCACTGCTTGTTAATACTGATTGCAGGAATTCAGGGTTGGTGTGATGAAAGCACTGGACATCATCTGTGACAAACACAACATTCAGTTCATGCTACACAGTGTGAAAGGTTAGTAAAAGAAGACAAAAAAAGAACATGCATAGGAGCAGAACCCTTAATTGTTGTACAAAGATACTGTCCTCTTAAAAGCACCTTACCAGGTGCAAGCAATGAGTCAGTTCATACAAGCCAAATCACCTCTCTGGGGTAGCCTGTTTAGCAGTATGCCTAGCAAAAGCTAACAATAAACATGAATATTTTTTAACAAGTGAAAGGAGGGAAGAAGCAGAAGGAAAAGCAGGTTCTTACTTGGTTGTCTGAAACTTTATAAATACAAGTCATGTTAATTTTCCAGAAATACTTAGAGATAATCTACCAGTCTGCTCGATTCTATTTATGACGTTCAGAGACTAATATGTTGCACTTGTGTCTCTACTGCAGGGGGAGTAAGTGTTCTAGCAAGGGGAGCATCCACTGGGTATTCTTGGGGGGGTATCCTAGGCCTTTTTCTTTGCAGCCTTAACATGGCAGTTTATCAGGAGGAGCAGCAAGAAATGCTTGACAACTCCATCACCAGCTACTGCATCACACCTAAGCTGTCACAGCTAGCTGACAGGACTCTCAGGAGACAGATGCAGTAGAGATTTAGGCCCTATCACCAATAAAAATCTAACACAAGCCAAAAGTGCTTGCTGATCTTTCACTGGCGGGTCCCTTTCAAACTGGTGCAGGGGCCCTGAAACCATTACCTTACGAAGAGGACAGTAAGCCTCCAGAAAGACTCTTCCCAGCTGGGTCCTGGCACCACATCTGCACACAGTGGTAACAGATGGTGAGGAAGAGTCACGTTGAGTGTGAAGTGGAACTCCAAATCAGCAGCAGTCACCAGCGTAAGCTCCCGGATTACCCATGAAGATGTAAAGTCAGGAGTGAATCTGTCAGGAAAGGCAGATAGAGCTGGTGTTATTTTTCTGTTGTTGGGCTGAATTTCATTTTCTGAAGTCACCTTGATTCCAAAAAATACAAAGTAACTTCTGATTTAATAATATGAAAAAAAGACAATTAAGTAAGTGACTGCTGTCTGTTTAGACTATACAGATAGCATTACCACCTAACAGAGGTAAGACTTTGAGGTCGTCTTCAAGCAGTAAAACGTGTTTTTATTGTGACTCTTCACAATACTCTCGGTACTGTGACTTGTTTTCCTTTTCTCAAGGAGAAAACTCATGTTAACCAAAACACTCTACCAAAAGCTCAGTGGTCAAGGGTACAGGCAGCATCACTTAGAAAAGGGCCAGGTACTAAGGGAAGTCTAGAACAAGGCTGGAAAGACAGGGAAAGCAGAAGGAAAGATCATATTTCTCTCTTCTTCCACTTATTTCCCTGACCCATACCATGGGACTACCATGGGTACTGCTAGAAGGTATTACCTGCCTTTCCAATCAACAGAGGTGATACTTGTTGTATATGAAACCACACTTACTGTAATACAGTAATATTAACACACACTTAAGTCATGACTTTCACTCAACAGGATTTTAAAAACAATCAGTTTTAGACTGTGTGCAGTGTTTGGAAATCACGACTAGGTTCTGGTCAGGACACTTGAAACAAGCTAGAAAATAACAATCAAATTAAAAAAAGCCAATGGCAAAGCATTTCTTACTCTTTTATTGTGACAACTCTTTTGCTTTAATTTATTACTTCATAATGCACTGATAAAAGCATGTATGCAGCTTTTTTAAAATAATGGAGTCTTACAAAGAAACGTTATTATATTATCAATTTGTTAGTATTACCCTTACTGAAAAGGGGAAATGCTTATGAAATTCATATTCAAAGCTCACCAAATTTTGTGTGCAGGTGTGCTATTGGAGTGTCTGTTACTGAAATTAATTATCTCAAATTTCCACTTAAGTTAATTTGTCAGCAAATCTGTCAATGCTTACACAATGCTGATCTCTCGTGATGAGTTCTGAGCCAAGAAAAATTCCTGACAGTCTAACACTTCAAATCCATATCCTTGGCAACTGTAACCATTGATTTTCATTGACGAAATTGTTATAGGAAGAGGCCCAATATTCTCTACTTTGAAGTTCTTCGTAATGGATAGAATTTGCTTGCTGTCTTTCAGTTCTTAAAGGAAAAAGAAAAAGAATCATTATTTTACAGTGCTTAAAATTTTTTTTTATGTTTATAAATAAATTTGTATTTTTACTTTCAATCTAATAAAATATTCATTTGTATTTCTAGAACTTGTAACTATCCTCAGTGTTTTGAGAAAACAGAATCTACACCTCTCAGGACCCAGATCTGCAGCTTTTTCTATTTCAGTATTCTGTTTACTTAACATCACTGTACTGTATCAGTACCACTCTGGAGTAACGCAGCCAGCTACAAAATCAGAGACCTGTTTCTTCTTACTCACGTCGTCTGCAGTCCATTAGTGTAGCTTCTGGCACCTTGAATCGAAGAGATCCTCCTGCACCAGGTAGTCTTCCCCCTACTTTAAGCAATTCTTTGGCTCCAAAGCCTTCTACATTGACCACGTCCAGAACAGTCAAGTTGTTTCTGCCGTAATATAAAAATCAAGCAATCAGCCACTAAAACGTAAATGAAGTTTGCAAAATCACGGCTTTGCTATCTAGGTGCCAATCCAAGAGAACAATGTTTCAGTAACAGAATCACTGGCCACACCTGGATAGGTTTCCCCCAAAATACAGACAGGATCACTCCGGAACCATTTGTCTTTGCTCCAAGATTTGGCAAATTTATTTTCACATTGAGTTGTTTGATTCTCACTTACAACTGAAACTTGGCTTACCTGATTAGAATAAGTGAAGCTACTCTTTTGTAGTCAACCGGTGTAAAAATTACACCAACTTTTCTGGTTTCCAGTGGCTGTAAATTTAACCAAAGCAGCTCAGAACTGCATTTCTTGTTGATGAGATCCTCTTGATGTGCATTCTGTTAAACAAAAATGCGCTGCTTATTCACAGAAAACATATGTGTTTAAAGATCTCAATAAAGAAAGGACTACATCTTTACTTAGCACCACGTAAGATATTTTTGGCAAGGTGCAGTAACTGCTAACTAACTTGTTATACAAAAGTCTTTCAATTTGACAACATAAAACATCAGAAAAGGTTGTTTATTTGAGCAAAAGTTCATATTACTGCACTTATTATTACAAGGAATGTATTACTTCATTTTTTAAAACAGCTTGTATTTGCTCAGATGGAAAAGAAATTATACAGTGTCTTTCATATTCAAGGAATCTGAAACACTTCACAACACAATGAGAACTGACAGTATACTGATTGCACAGGGAAATGTGGCAACCCTCAGCTTAAACTTGCAACTTGATTTAAGTGAGAAAGGGACTGTCGGCAAATACGCTGATCATTCGAGTCACGGGAAACAAGCCAAAGTGAACTCCCTACCATATTAATTGAAGACCAGAACTACCAGAAGTTCACTGAGTCTGGAAATAATGTAAATTTCTGGTTTTGTTTTTTTTGAGAATGCTGTTTATTCTTTTTCCCATTAAAAAAATGAAAATAGCCCTAAGACTTTCTATTTCAGAACCGGGGGTGTCCTCTTAGAAAGGGGTGATCAGACACCTATAGCAGCCAAAACGACCATGAACATTACAAAATGGGCTCTTGCTTCGTTGTTTTTCAATTCATGGTTGTTGTACTAATGGCTTTTCTGATCCTTTCCAGTCCAAAATATTTTTATTCTTAGTCTATTTTATGATGAAAGAACATACAAAAAATTTCAGAACCTGCATTTAACAGTCAATATTTACTAAAAGCAAACCATGTATGGCATTTGCAAACTTCACCCTGTCACTCCCTACAAACAAAGATACACATGCATTCAAATGTGAGCCTAACAACTGATTACACATGTATATAAAGTGACTAGGGAAATGCTAGCAAATTAAAAAATGTAAATATTAACAACTAGTGATTTGGTTAACAAGCCAAGATCTGTCTCATACGTGCTGAATACCTATCTAAACATACATGTTGTCCCTAGCTCTTCAAGTTTCTGATGAAAAACAGGTATTACACACACTGATGTAAAGACCTACCACTATTTTTCCATTTGGTCAAGAGTATGATGTGTGGGACTGTGGAAACTCAGTCCTACCCATGTACTAGTGGAACTACCTTCTCTTTTTCAGTGTGTGCCTACAGGCTAAGATTAACAAACTGCTGTCTCCTCTCTTTTACAACAACTCTTACAACTGTTGCAAGAAAGGAAAAGTCAGTCTTGATTACTGCAGCAAAGCCGTCTCTTTTCATATGGTGCTGATCTTTCATTAGGTCTTAAAGCGTATGTGCAGAAATGTGTCTACATAGGACATTAAAGATGTGGCTGAAGCAAGCCCAAACAGCAAGGAAAATATGTCAATTCCAGGCTTTTGCACAAATTAGAAGTCTAAGAAGAAATTCTCCAGGTACCCTGGACAGTTCTCTGGTCATCAGAATATGTCAACACCCCTGATATGCATCTTCTCTATTTCTGTCATCCATGACACAACACCTCAGGGTACCACCACAGCTCAGCACTGGTGTGACACAGTGAAGTGTTATCACACTCATGTTAAAAATCAGGCAATGGGAACCAGAGAGAGCCAGGACATTCCAACCCAAATCCACGAGTTGCAATAAGACTGAGGTGAAGCGTAGAAATCCAGCATTCTCCTCCCTTGAACCATCACGACCCTATTTCCCTCTACTGAAAAGATTATCAGCTAGCTTCTGACATCACCGACTCAAAAGCCTGACACTTCATGGTGAACCTGGGGTTAAATATAAGTCCCAACACAGAATGCAACTGGTGGTTTCTTCAACACTGTGCTGGTTTTGGCTGGGATAGTAGCTAGTAAGGGGCTATGTTTTGGATTTGTGCTGGAAATAGTGTTGATAATACAGGGATGTTTTAGTTATTGCTGAGCAGTGCTTACACAGAGCCAAGGCCTTTTCTGCTGCTCACACCACTCCACCAGCAAGTAGGCTGGGAGTGCACAATAAGCTGGAAGGGGACACAGCTGGGACAGCTGACCCCAACTCACCAAAGGAATATTCCATACCATATGACATCATGCTAAGTATATAATCCTGGGGGAAGGAGGAGGAAGGGGGACGTTGGAGTTATGGCGTTTTGTCTTGCCGAGTAACGATTAGCCCTGCTTTCCTGGAGATGGCTGAACACCTGCCTGCCAGAGGGAAGCAGTGAATGAATTCCTTGTTTTGCTCTGCTTGAGTGCGCAGTTTTTGCTTTACCTATTAAACTGTCTTTATCTCAATCCACGAGGTTTTTTTTTCTTTTTCACCCTCTTCTCCCTGCCCTACTGGGGGGGAAGGAGTGCGTGTGAGTGAACGGCTGCATGGTCCTAGTTGCTGGCTGGGGTTAAACCATGACAAACACGTACACACACGCATGCAGGTATGCACACACTCCCTCCCTATAATTGTTTTCAAAACAGACTCAAACTCTGGAAAAAAATTAACTTCAAAGATGCAAGCCTGATAGAGAATCAAGAAAACATTATAAAATTGCTTTAATAGCACTTGGGAACAACTCAGATGTAGTGTAGTTTTTTCTAGTGTGTCAGACCACTTCTATCAAAATTAGCCACCTTACCCTGTGAGAACATTCATCCATGAGCCTGAATTCAGTGGTTGTGAAATTAATTGCTTGCACATTTATGCCGAACCTAAATAAACCAAAACAAAACATTAAGCTCTTCAAACCTAGTCTGTCAGAACTACATTGACTTATTTTTACATGCTGGCATTTATTCTTAAATAAAGAATACTTTTACAATTGCATTTTAGCAATGTGAAATACAGTGGAAATATGGGTCTGCATTTTAACAGAATACACTACAAATCAGTTTTATGTGGATTCCACGCATTTGAAAAACAGACAAATGCCTGGGCATTTTAGATCTCTCAGCATACAATACTGCAAAAGATCACGATCAAGAAGTACAATTTCTCAGCCACACAAACACAAATGCCCCAAAACTTTTTCTGCCCACACAACTGTTAAGAAATAATCATTATCCAATCTTATTAATTTACTCAAATATCCCTCTTTCTGCTCATGATTTGTTTGGGACAAATTCCTATTTTCTTTCACATACTTTGCAAATCAAATTCTTTTACAGCAGTTGATTATTTGCCTGAGAGCAAATTATAAGCATTTGACATTAAGGTATTAAAAACAGACATAAGAAAACGAATAGGTAAAATGTAGATTACAGAGGACTAATGGACCTCCAGCCACTGAATTGGCAATTCATTTGTCACAACTTTCTATGTCATTAGCTTAAAAAGAACCAGTAGTGGACGTGATTTCTGGTAAACCTAGAAGCGTGCAAATACAGAGAGATTGTAATTTCAAACCACTAGAAAGAGTCTGTGTGGAACTTATCTTTAGTATGCAAACAGATGTAGTTATTAATGTGCATATATATGCACATACACATACGTATGTAAAGAAATGAGGTTAAGGAAGCAATTACATAGGGATTTGGACCCCAAATAAGCAAGTTACACATAAGCATGTGAGTAGTCCCACTGGCTCCAATCAAGCAAATAGTCCTACCAACTTCACAGTTTTTCAAAGCTAAGTGTGATAGCCAGGGCTTACTTCGGTGAACTTCAGCCCACCTCACCATGCCTCTTTATACTGTTCGTCTAACTCTTATCTAGATTTCTCATTAGATCTCCTCAGTTCTAAAACAGAAAGTTCAAAACAATGTAGAAACATTTGCTTAGCTGGCCCTAAACATTTACAGTGGGTTTCCTAACTCTGGAACTGAATTTTTCTTCCTGCCTCCTGCTTCCTCTTCTTCAACCAGGGCTTCTACCTAAGAAAAGGCTAAGAAGAAAACTTTGTCTGGTGAGAACGTTCAGTTACGTTCCTTCCCACTGATCAGTCTACAGACTGTATACTTTCCAACCAGCCTTGCAGAGAGATGCACAACCCCAATTCTGCAAGTTGTTCCCCTCACCTGGGCAGCTTGCACAAGCTTGCACTAAGCCTCAAATCGTAAAAGATGACCAATTGTAGTTTACAGCTGGCAGACATAAACTTGCTGAAAACATGCTCAATTTGGTTTTATCAATGATCAGGTACATTACAAAGTTATGCATCATACAGGGAGCTAATCTGAACATGATTATATCTTCCAAAATGGGCGAGAACATTGTTCCCACCTAAGTTACACTTTGAAAAATTAAAACAAACAATAAGCAACAATCATAAGGCATGGCAAATAGTATTTTAAAAGGGAAAACGGTATCCTGAGATAGTTAATACTCATTACCATTTGTTGAGCAGACTCAGTGAAGCTTGGGGATCAGGGTAGTAAGAAAGAGGCAGAAGCTGCAACGTAACTGGGAAGGATGAAGGGTTTCTCAGTACGAAATATTTTACCTAAATAGTTTGGAGGGGAAAAGAAAAAGTTAAAAACGACATACTTGAGAACTGGAAGGTAAAATAATTCAGCACTGGTACCATGATCTGCATTTTCAAGGGACTTCAATCTGACTTCTGTCTTAATGCAGTATAATCATATGTGCACAAAACTGCATGGAACAGCAGGACATGTCACCACAATGTCATCATTTGCAAAAATAGCTAAGAGTGCATGAAGAGCCGCATGTGCAAAAATAAAGACCTCCCTCCACCCCCCAAACAACCCTTTCATTTGGATTTTGATTTACGCAGGCAGACACGAACAAGGCTCTTCCACAGAAGAAGCTGAAGTTAGTGAGGTGCCACCCTTTCTGACAGAAGTCTGAGTGCAAGCAGGTTATACACATTCTATGACAGAATTAAATGGCACAAATGGAATATGAAGGTAATTCAGAATATGTGCATATGAAAACTATTTCCATACGACTAATTCTGCCCCAGGCTAGGTTAGTAGTGACCTAAATCTGACAAATGAGAAAGAAAAAACTGTCAATGTGGTTGGAAGACACATTGCTCTGCTGATCTCTCAACTGTTACATCTCTTGCAAATGTTTTACACACTTCTGTTACATAGGGCAGTGGCATGAAGAAGTCCAGCCCGTAACCACATCCATCATTAATGACAGTACATCCTATCCCTAGTCCCTTGTTCAATTATTTTACTGCAAGCATGTAACTTACACAATGATGCAAGGAAAGCTTTAACAACCACGAACAATTGTTAGTTAAGGCCTACACTGCTTTACTCCTCTCCCTGTAGTAAAATATTACAACTAGGTAGCTAGAGCACTTATCAAAGAGCCAAAGGGATACAAATCTGGTCTCTTAAATTAGACTTCAAAACACCGATCTACAAACAGTATGAAAATACTAAGCATCTCCAAATATTAGCCACAGACTTTGTTATTTAAACAAGTTAAACGTACATCAACTCAGAAAAAGCGTAACAATAACCATCCTCACCATACTACTTTTAACTGCAGTGGCACTGAAGTTGAGTGTAAGGCCAGGCTCCGTAGTCAACCGTGGCAAGAACAAGGCAAAGGACTCCTCTTCAGCCTTCTTCTGGTGAATAATGCGAGCCAATCCTAAAATACTTCTTCTGCTTCAGTGGCAAAACCAGAAAGCTTTGTTAATTTTTTTTTAATTTTTTCTTTCAAACAAAGAACAAAAAATATGATGATTTGCCAGGACCTATAATTACATGAACTAATCTTTCCTTGAAAAAGTTCTTCACAAAATAAACCTCATAAAGCTGTAACCTAGTAGTAGAGAGTCAGTGCATCATGCATCCCTTCAGTCTCCACTTTTTCACTCGCAACATGACTGTGGATTTCACAGCTCTACCTCCCTTATTCTGGAAAGGGGCTGTGTCACTGATGCACCATCTCTACAAGAATTGTTTAGTTACAGTGACTGCTTCCTTTCCCTATGTCCCCAGTATGCAGCATCCATTAGGCCAGGGACTAAAAACCTTAAATGTTATTCAAAGACCCTGATCCTGAAAAGACTGCTATGAGACCTGCTGATGAAGGACTCATGCAACTCCATAAATGATCTGGTAAAACACGCTTTGACTGCTTTCACACTGGGTAGCTGTGGTGGGGCTGTTATAGTTTGAATATTCTAAAGTTCAGGCATCTGAAATGTTTACTTTTGGCTGGCAATGCCTTGAAATGGAAGCTGGGGGTGTCGGGGGTGCTCTGAAACTCCAGGTGCTTCAAGATAACTAACTTAAGTGCAGGAAGGTCAAAACTGTTTGTTCTAATTAAGAATACTTCAGAACAGAAACATTCTTTTTTACAACACTGTACTAGCTTTAAGAACCTCAACAGATTCTATACAGACCTGCAGGCTTCCCCACGTCTTATTTTTTGCCATCTTTCATAAAGTTCGCTTGCAAGCTCAGAATCCACATCCCAGGCAGAACGGTCCAGAGAGAGGCTCTTCTGCCAAAGCAGATTTGCTAAAACGGTAACAAATTTTTCATATTTTACAAAGATAACATTTGCCCCTTCCATCAATCTACTTCTGAACATGAGTAATCAGTATCTGCAAAGGGTCCTGACACAAAACTGAAAAAGGTAACTCACTTTTTCCCTTCAAAGCAAGCATACGTGAGGGTATATATATTATTGTCCATATCTGATTTGCTTATAGAAATACATCTGCAAAATCACAGTAATTCTACATGCAAACAACAGTAAGGACATTGCACTGGCTTTGTATGCCCTAGTAAGCCCTTTTTACTGTTGCTATTTCTAATGGATGCCATTGGAAAGTCATTATGTTATCAGTAGTCTTTACACAGAACTCTCCACTGATGCCAATAAAGTATCAAGATCATATACTATTCTCTACATAGTGGTACAAAATTATAATATCACAGCACAGCAGGGAGCAAAATGAATCCCACAGTCTGGCAGAAATGGTGTTTTCATTTAAGCTTCTCTTTTCAAGGTGCTGATAATTTTCTCAAATTCTTCTTAAGATAAAATTGCAAAGCTTTATATCAGTCTAAAGATTAATGCCTGTTAGAAAGTCAGACTCATACTGGTTCAAGCATTTTCACATAGCAGAAAGGAGTTAGAAAAGCAAGTTTCTTCTGAAAGAAAACAAAAATGGCTTATTTGGAAGTACATGTACTTTATTTCACAATCCTTAGCATTTAAAGTAACCAATTGAGATTGACAATGACTGGAATAATCCAGCTACAAATTAATTAGGTCAGTATTTACAGGCTTGTGCATTAGACTTTTCTATTTAACAAATACTAGTATCCTAACTTAGAAGGCAGAATACCTGTATGTAAAGATCTGATTATGTGTATTATTAGCATGGAAAGCAAGCAAGCAACAAGGACTCACAATATTCCTTTACATAGATTTAAACAAAAAACAAACACTTGCTTCTAAGATATGTACCTAAGTGTGCATATGTATCAGAGTTCTTCAAGCCAATTGTTTGCATATGTTACCTCAATTCTCCTTTTTACATGTGACTGACTACTATTGCCTTCTTCATATCCTCATATGGAAATAAATTTTAGGAAAGCATCACCTTGAAAACATATTCAGGACAGCACTCACTTGAACATTTAAAGTCTATGGTACGCAGCTGCGTACTGGAATTCCTTACTGAGCAGAGATTTTAAAAAACCCACTATTCTGAATCAGCTTTCATCAGATTCAACATTCTTCAGGCAGTATCATGTCCATGTAATACCTAACAGTGTATTTTGGTAAATGCCAGTCAGGTATTTAAAACAGCTCCCAGCATTACAGTATCTGGAGATAAATTCCTCAGTTCCAGAAAGAATGAGACCCCTTCTCTTTCTGTTTCACGTCATACAGCATTGAGGATGCTGTTTTATAAGCCTGATAAATGGTCTTTTGCAGAAATCTATGAAATTATTGCCATGAGAAACAGATAAATAGAAGGCCTTCAAATTTTACTCTGGCTAATGGCAGGATATTGGTCAACATCTGTTTTTTATTTTTCAACAAAGGCTTCACAGGATCTGGACCCAGATTATGCACATTTTCTAATCACTTCGAGCTAGTTGACAGCTTTATCATTCTACCTCAACATCCCCGGAGAACGTGCATATGAAGAAAGCAAGGAGCCGTACACCACCAATGAAAACTTATAGGAGAGTCTTAAATACTAAGTCCCAAAAAACGTTTCAAGACAGAACAATAGCTTAGCATGTGCTATGGAATTAGAGGTCTGAAATACTGCACAGTGTACTCAGTACAGGTTACTCAAAGCCATTTATATACTCCCAGAAAAGTACATGTTTTTAAAAGACACAAAACTAAGTACTCATATGAACAATCTCATTATTCTCATTACAAGTCCTGCTACGCAAAATGAATTTTCTACAATAAAACTACCTTTAGATGCCTAAAAAAAAAAAACAAAACAAGATGAGCCTACCTGAATCAGACTTTCCCAAGTAACACTGAATATCACAGTGGGCAATTGCTTCAAAATGAAGATCTCCCTGCTGGAAAAACAAAAGAAAAACTACAACTGACCATATGACAAAACAACAGGACAAACTCCAGTTTCTCGGTGCATAATTTGGACAAGTCAAAGAAGAGAATTAAGGCTGTCTAGAGAACTGTAATTCCATCGCTGTTCAATTCTGGGGGCTTAACTTCTCAAGCTACAGAATGGTTTCACAGAGTGGTCTGGTACTGAGTTTTTCTTTCAGGACTAAGGGACAGACTTCTGGCCTAAGAAAGAGGCTGCTGCAGTTTGGTCTGCAGTACATAATAATCATTCAACAAAACTGAATACGATACCTTGGACACAGTCGAATATATCTGCAGAGGTATTTCAAACATTATTCCCACATTTGTGGCCAAACAAATACTAGAAAGCACATTTGTTACAGTGTCTTTCACACTGAGCTTCAAAGAAAATACATTCCAGCAGCCTGGAGGTAGAGTCAAAGGTTCAGCAAAGTTCTGAATCTAGAAAGAATCAAACGACAACTGAATTAAAATTGGTACAGTATTTTTGGTACAAGCAGTACCTTGAAGAATGTAAACTTTCTCTTCCTTCATGTTTCTGCTGTTATTACACACACATATGTGCCCATAACTGATCCATACAATGCACATATGTAAATCTCCTATCTAAATATACGAAGAGCCAATTAGATGCCTACATCATGTGCTTATTCATAAACTAGATTTGTCTGGTTTGAATCAAGCACTTGTGCGAGTAAATTATTGGCTTCGCCTTCTAAACTTCAAAGCTCATCTATGTACTAAAGACTTCCATTACAGCCTATGAAGAAATGCTGAATCCTATAGAGCATAAACACACATGCAACAATTCTGAGAACAGAGCAATGATCTATAATTTGATGCATCTGTAGCTGCAACTCAAATGAAAGAACAGTTGCTAATAAAACAATACAAAAACAAGCCGGACAGCGAATAATGCCTATTGAGAGAGTAGGCTCTTCAGGGCCTAACGGTTACAGGCATACATACACCTTTATTTTTAACTGATTTCAACCAGCTCTGAGAATGTCGAGTTCCTATTTTGTATGTCAAAGGACCATATCCTTAAATCAAAGACAAAACACTGTATGAAGAAGAAATAAAGCTTACCTTTAAAATGTTCTTCGTTTCTCTGGCTATGAAGACTTCATTCAGTTCAATGTTGAAGTCAAAATTGTTTGTAAACCATATGGACCAAAATCCTGAAGTATTATGATGTGGTTCTATATGAAACAACGCTGCAGAAGGATCTATGTCAAAATACCTGTAAGTAAATACAGAAGAAAAATAAATACAACTGCAATTGTCCTTGAGCACAGACAAGTTGTCCACATGAGAGAAGATAACTGTGCTATTCCTGCTTAATGAGGCTCTTCTAAGGTTTTAAGGAGAAAGAACAAAATTATTTCCTTTGGAATACTTACATATAATATCAGAGTAAAAATTGACAAGAATAATGTAAAAAAGGTAGGCAGGTAATCACTCTACCCTCTTGCTATGCTATAGCACAACATTGCCTACTACTTTGTGATACGATAGTTTGGATTAAATTGGCAAAAGAAGACTGAAGAAATTACTTCACTCCACATTTTTTCTGTAACTATCCTGATTCTGCATTGGATTAACAAGGGTGGTGGAAATTTTATCACAGACCTTTAGCAACATTTATATGCTATGACCTGCTAAGGCATATCTTTTCACCGGCTCCTGAAATTCTTCCTGGATAAAATACAGAACTATTGCTTGAAATGTCACAGGTCTGCTTTGGCAAATGACACAGCAACAATAGGAAGAAGCCTCTTCACTGTCCTTGGAATCGTTCAGTGACAAAGCAAGCTAACCTCATCTCTTAAAGTAGGGTACAATATTCTTCTTATAATATCAGTGAACGTTAACGAACAAACAAAAATCCACTGTCAACGTACCCTTCCATCACAGGACAGGAAAGACAGGCTTTTAGTGTTGTAGTGCCTTCCAACAGATTATTCTTCTTGTCAACGTAAGGACTTCCACTGTCACAGGATGCAGCTGTGCAAAGAACAGACATACAGGAGAATACAACACCAGCCAGAACAAAAGCACATGCGCAACAATTTACATGTAAGGATTTGGAAGAACACTATAAAAGGGAATATTTCCTGGTCCAATTCTCACACGGGTGAGCAAAGCATCTAACTGCTTATGTCCTAATTTTCAGAGGTTCCAAACCTTGCTTTAAGAAGAATTTATGAATGCTACACACTTTCAAAAAACACATGCACAGCAAGGCTGCAAAGAGCAACCTGACCAATTTTAACCATGTGTCACTGGTACAGCATTCTTACTTATCAGTGCACACTGCCTCCTTTTAATAAATGAAAAACTGTTCTGAAAAAAAGAATCACTTAAAATATAGCCCTTTCTTTCTTCTTATTTGCCCTTTTTTGCTCGGAAAAACAAGTCCTAATGTCATTATGAAAGCAGCTTATTTCATAAATGTTTAAAGTCTATGCACTGCAGTCTAGTGGTCAGAATAGGAAAGAGGCTGGAGTCAGGAATGCTTAAATGTTAATCTTTGCTCTTCCAAAAACATGCCTGGTCTCAGGCAAGTCTCTTCAATGATCCTGCCAAGAAATGTCATAGAAAATGACCACCCAAGCACAATAGCCTTTTAGAAAATATATTGGAAACAGAAAAATAACCACAAATTATAAAAGGATGTTGAAGAAGCATATTCAATAATTATGCTTATTGTAAAATCAGCAATCGTTTTAGCAAATGTTTTCCTCCTTTTCGAAATATGTATAGCTTAGAGCCTTCGATTAGCATTAAGAGGAAGCATATATCCACAAAAACGGTGGAAACAATTAGCAGAAAGAATTAATTCTCCTTCTCAAAAAAAGTCCAGACAAGTTGAGATCTTTGAGGGTCCCTATCTACTGAAAAAAGCTACCCTTTTACAATCAAATCCTGTTTAATCAGTATCTGTAAGTATAGGCATCTTGTACCTTTACAAGAAATAGAAGCAACTTTTGTAAAGTTAGTAGATGATGAAGATAGCAGTACTGGCTCAAACTCCACGGGTGATGTGTCTTTTTGTGACAATTGCCGTATTTCCTGCATGAAGACAAGACACAATGATCCTTATAGCAGTACTACCATTACTATTGTAGATCCTGTATTAGTGTATCTTCTTGTCAAACGTGCAAGCCAATATCTGCCATTTTCTCACATCTTCTAAATCAACCCATGGATTTCTGTTAAAGTTAACAGCTCTGACATCTTAAAAAAAAATCCATCACCGAACTACAACTCGTCATCTAAAAGATCTATCAGACTTTTGGGCACATTTTAAAAATACAGATGCACGACATTTGTCACCAGCAAAATCAATCTGTTATTAGAGAGTAAGCCAGGGGGCTAATTAATTCCCCAATCAAATTCAACACCCTAAAATATGACTTCCTGAAGCACACGATTACCTGTATATGCACAAGACTGTTCCCAGAATGCATGACGTACACATCTACTGAGGAATCACCTGTCCAAAAGAATGAACACTGAGGTAAGTTCATCAAGAATGGAAGCACTCTTGCTTTGTCAGATACTCGTATGAGAAGCAGTCCCAATTTAAATTTAAAAATCTTTGTGTGACAGCTACCCTTGTAAAAAGGAGGAACTATTCACATCTTGAGCTGGCAATCGTTTTATAAAGGAGTAGAAATCCACTCAACAGGATTTTTGGCCACAAACATGAAGGCAAGTATCAACAGGAAATCTTCCTTCATTATCTCCCAAGTCCAAAATGGAGCAAAACTGTCCCATTTCCTACAGGCAGGGAGACAGGAGGCACAGCTGAAGGAAGGAAGGATGGCTGACGCTGAGGTAACTTTCTAAGTCTGAGGGCCAACCTATCAATAGCCCTATCAATAGCACGAGAGCATCCAGTAAAAACTGTTCTGTATATGCACACAGCCACACAAGATCCTGGCTTGCCTGCTTTGAACAGCAAGCATTCTCAGGAGACAATGCGAAGCTTGATTCGGTGCTTAACACCTTTTGGGCTTAAAACAGGAATGGTCCTATCACTCAGTATAACTGCATTATATTTTATAGAAACAGCCTTAAAAGAATACTTCTAGTACTTCAACCATCGAAAGTGCTAACAGCGAGCACCCTTGACACAACAGATGTGAACAATTCTCTACCAGCATTAGAATAAACGTACGTCCATAACTCAACATAACAAAGCACTGGCATCTCACCGGCAGGGGAACTGGGTTTACAGTGGGTATTTCAGTTTCAGCTCTGTGTAAATATCACATCACAGAACAGGCTCGAGGGGAACAGCATATATTGTTTTGTGACTAGATCCTGAAGGGAACTTCTTGAAAGACAGTAAGATCATGTTCTTTTTTTACTAGTGTGTTAAAAAATATTATTTTAATCTGGATTCTTAATCAGTTCCTTCTTCTTCGATCAGAAAGCAAACCTGGCAGAAATGTCTAAAAAAACTTACTCAGACTGCAAAGCTCTATAAATAATTTTAAATCCCCTGGATTTAGAGGATTTGTTCACCCAATAAATGCAGCATAAAGAAACTGCAAGGAGTTGATTGTTTTGCCTATGGAATTCTAGCTCACAAGAACAAACGATGCGCACATCTGTATTACCTCATTACTCTACTTTCCACAATGGCCACTATCCACAGTACTGTACAAACCATTCTGCCTTCATAGTCCTATTATGGTTAATTTAATTAATGCAAAACTAGAACTGCAGTTGTAGAAACGGAAGGACCATGACATCTTTCCATCCTATTGAAGTAGATGCATAAGCATGGGGGACTAAAGAATGAAACAGATGTAGTTTACAAGTTTACAATCGTTAGGTTTATAAAGAGGAGTGTGCTTACAGTAATTCCACCCGAAACAAAGTGGCTGACAAGCTGTGTTCAACTAAACTGATTTGTTTTCCCTTACTCGCAAAATTTAGCTGTCACTGAATTTGATTCAATTTAGCACATCAAATTACAATTTATGTATAAAACCAAGTTCTATTACAATTAACAGTCATATTTTGGACTTACCAGAGGTCTTCATTTTTTCCATTGCTACATAAGCTACAAAAAGATTCTCCAGTAAGTATTGTCTTTGCTCCACAAAATCTTGTTGGGCATTTTCCATTCTTACCGTTAAGCTCATTTCTAGCAGCATTGGGTCATCAGACATAAAACAGCAACTCTGGAGCGAGACAAGGGGATACGGTGTGTGTGTGGTGGGGGAGGGAACAGAAAAAAATTCATTACAGTAAGGTATCTTGAGAAGTTAACCAAAGGTATTATCTAACAGACAAAGTTTCCAGCACCAAAGTGCTGGCAAAACAGGACTAATTAGGACCTCTGCTAAAATCTCAGTAGAAACCAAAGACAGTGCAAGTAAAGACAGCACAGCAAAAACAAAGACGAAAAACAACTAAAAAGGACACTGAACCTTGAAAGAATGCAAATTTATAAACTGTCTTAGTCAGTCTCACCTCAGGGACTGCAAAACAGTTTCCTTTGTTAAATCCTCTGCCTTCAATAAAATGTGCCATAAACAGACTGATGCATGTGTCTTAATGGTAGGAAGACAGTTCATGTTCACTGGTCTGTTTATAGTTAATTTTTCCAAATCCTGTGTTTTTTGTCTCCATTTCTCACTGAAGTAATTTTAAAAAAACAAACATACATGTACAATTCTTAATAGAAAACACTGTCGCCTGGCTAGAATACTTCAGATAAATACAAATAGCATCTCATTTCCTTCTCTAAGTAGTGGCTGTTGTTAAGACAGCTGAGTCTTAGCAACTACAAAGACACAGACACCATTTCGCAAAAAATCAAAGCCAACAAAGCGAAACAAAATTAGACAATCAACACTAAGTAACATAAATTTGTCCTGCATCACACCACGAAGGTCGCTTAACTTGGGCTCCAGTGGCCTACCAAGAGGACTAATTTGCTCAGCAGCAGGAGGAGGAGGAGGAGGAGGAGGAGGAGGAGGCAGAGGAAAGCCTCCACCCCTGGCACGTGAAGTGCTCTCCTGAAGCGGCAGTGAAACACCTTCAGCTAATCTGAAGTGCCGCAAGGAGGCACAGCGGGAGTGAGGAAGTGTCTCTGGGAATGGGATGCCAATTCACTGCTCACACAGCATCAAAGAAACCCTCAGCACTTGAAATGGCTGCCAGAACAGGAGAGGAGGCTGCTGTGGAGATGGGAGCACAGGGATGGCATGCCCTTGGGAAGCTCCTGTCAAAGCAGGCAGCTGCACGACGTGCCATCCCACATGTTCAAGTGCATCTCAAGCCTAGCCTTGCTCGCCAGGGTAAGAATCAAACATGGGAGTAAACCAGCACAGGATCACTGTGATGTGCAACGTACAGAAAAATAGCTGTGGAGCCTGGGCCTCATCACACATGATGAAAGAAAGGTGCCGCAGACCACAGCGCGGGCCTGTGTATCTCATCCAATGAAGTACCCCATCAAGTATCATCCGCGCTGTGAACCACCCCCCGTTTACTGTGTGAGGACATTTGAGGAGAGAGGGGAAGAGGAGATTCGGATGGCACGGCCCAGGAGGAGGAGGTGACCTACTGTCCTGAGCTTTTGGAGGGGGCTGCTCTGCTAATGAGCTCGCCCCTCCTCAGCTCTGCCCAACACCAAGGCCACCTTCAAAGGCTCCTGAACACATGGCCCAGAGAGCCCTGACTTCAGCCTCTCAGCTCTTTCGACAGTATGAGCCAGAAACTTGGGAAATGTCTCTGGAGAAAGGAAACTGCAGGAATATAATCACTTTTGTACTCCATCTAAGTATTACAACACCTACACAGGAGAACACTCAGCCTGTTGGGTTGGTTTTGGGCATTTTTGGGGGGTGTTGGGTGTCTTTTTCCATCTCCCCCTCTCCTAAAGGTTATAGTGTGATGCGTGTGACATTTGATTTATATCACAGGGCACAGTTTTATAAAAGCATAGCTAAAAGCACAATTCCCCTTTAAACTGAGATATTGGAAATGGCATTGTTGCTAAAACTTCTAGAGCTCTGGGAAGTACCCCTCTAAACTTGGATTAAAATAAGATGACTTAAATAGATATAAAATTATAATAAAACATACCTTAACTTGCTGATATGCGTTGTTAGGTAAACTGCATTCAAGGCGAACACGTAAGAGGCTGGCATTCATAGTTTCTGCCTGCAAAAAAGAAAAGCACAGACAATTTAAAGCACATTGCTTCAAAAGATGTTATATAAATCCGACTCACACACCGCAATTTATAAAGATAATAGGACTGTTTCTGCATATGCATGACACAGCAACATAAGGAAATTTTTAAAAATACAATTACTCTGTACAGTAGGCCAGCAATCAATCTCCAATTCTCAGGAACTCCATCAGTATCTACTTACTTATCAAACTATTATTATACATGATTATCAAATAATTACACAGCCTCAACATGAGCAACCCTTATAAACTTTCATATGTCAATAAAGTGTATTCAACACAGCCTTTTTTGTATAATGTAAAAGCTTCTTTCCTTGTTTTCTGTATATTTTCTTTACTGATTGGATACTGAAATACAGTTGCTAGGCCAACAACATAATGCTTCTTGGACATGGTCTGCTATGTAGGCTTCATGCCAAAATAGACAGACAGAAAATACTTGTTTTGCCTTTTTATTGATTGGAAAGGGAAAAGAAAAGACGACATTGGATTGTGCCAGCTTGTAAAGCACTCATAAATCTAATGGGGCAACAGTGCCAACAAAGCCAAGCATAGTTCATGAAAGCTATCTGGACATGTCCACTGCCAAATTACTTGCACAAACTGCTCAGGCAGTATATCTTGATTCTAAATTAAAAAAAAATTTAAAAATTCAGAATGACAGACCTGTCACTATCAGTGCCTTAATTACAGCAAAATTACCTGGTGATTTTGAGACTGATGTGGACCCCCCCCCCCCAGTTTCTCTTGTGATACTGAACCTTGAATACCTAAGTAGGGTATCTGCAGATTCAAGTTTCTGAAGTTTCTGACTTTAAAGAATTTGAATAATTTGATGCTGAAAAGCAAAACTGTGGAGAAAAGTTTTTAAAGTATCCAACACTCTATTTCTTATCTCCGTGGGACAGGCAGAAGGGGCGGGGTGCATCTGAGCAGAGCGTAGTTTTGCCACACGCATGGCACTTCATGGGGTCCAGTTTTATAAAAGCAAAGCCAAAAGGAAGCCAACATACATTCTGCATTCCCGATTCAACTGGATTTCATACCGAAATGGCTGGGGCTTCACACAAGAGGGCGATGTAACCTCTGCAAAGGTGGTTAGCAGCAACCCAAACCCTGTCCCCAGCACAGGTCTCCAGGGATGCAAACCCCTGCCACTTCCTTTATTACAAACGTTTTTGTCCTCATCAAATTTTGAGAGCAGAAAAAAAACCCCATTTGATTCCAAAACATGCACCATTTACTAACCTCTCACAGCCACGACTGCTAGTGGAGTTTTAATGAGGCAGTAATAACAACTTTGGGGGTTGCTTTTCTGGTCAGATAAACCTTGATGCTTAAGACTTCCCTTCTCAGGAGTTCTTGAGAGAACACTATGGCTTTCGTGGTCCTAAATGAGGAGTTGTTAGGCCTTACTCAACGCCATTGCAGTTTAAAGTAGTTTAAGACTCCACACCCCTATATAAAAAAATAAAATCTGCTAAATCATATTTTGCCAATGTTTTTTTTCACTTCTTGACCTGGCATAGCTCTCCATGGGAAACTGCTGTCACCTTAAAATTGAAGCTGTTAACGTAACACGCATAGAGGGAAAAGAATGTTATTGTGTTGTGTTTGATGTTGATCTGTTTCCTATGGGGATTCTTTATTTCTCTTTGTGAAGCTATCTTCAGAAAAGGAAAAGGGTTTTCACTTAGCTAAGGCAGACAATAGATGCATAACTGTCATGCCTACTCTTACAACACTGGTAGGACGGCTGTGTTAACCATAAAGAGAAGATAAAGCATCTGAGAAGAAAACACTCTCAGAAGCAGAGCTTCCAAGAAGACAAATCCAGGATCATGTCTACATCTCCCAGTAGTGCAAGCACTCCATTTACACTGCCTATGAATGGGAGCAGAGAGCTCAGTTATGCAGCATATGTTTGCACTAGAGGAGAACTGAAAAGGAGCGGCACGGCACAAAGGGAAAAGAGCAGCACAACCGCTGCCACTTCATTAACCGGTGCCTCTATTTTGTATTAGGTACGCATGCAGACATACTTGCACGTACACACACACTCAGCACCCACAAATCACAGAATCACAGGGGTTGGAAGGGACCTCTGGAGATCATCTAGTCCAACCCCCCTGCCACAGCAGGGTCACCTAGAACAGGTTGCACAGGGCGGCGTCCAGGTGGGTTTTGAATGTCCCCAGAGTCAGAGACTCCACCGCCTCTCTGGGCAGCCTCTTCCAGTGCTCTGCCACCCTCAAAGGAAAGAAGTTCCTCCTCATGTTTAGATGGAACTTCCTATGTTCAAGTTTGTGCCCGTTACCTCTTGTCCTGTCACTGGGCACCACTGAAAAAACACTGGTCCCATCCTCCCGGCACCCTCCCTTTAAGTATTTGTAAGCATTGATGAGATCCCCTCTGAGCCTTCTCTTCTCCAGACTAAAAAGACCCAAGTCCCTCAGCCTTTCCTCATAAGAAAGATGTTCCAGCCCCTAAACATCTCTGTAGCCCTTTGCTGTACCCTCTTGAACCGGGGAGCCCAGAACTGGACACAGTACTCCAGGTGCGGCCTCACCAGGGCAGAGTTCATATAATCCTATATGAAGTGAATAGAGAAATCTGATCGAAGCCACAGGAATTAAATTCTTACCAGTTTTGGTAAGTTCTTACATTTAAATTTTAAAGAAATGAGGCCTCTCTCAAAAAAACCCTAAAAACTTGAACCATCTGACCTGCAAGGAGCCCCGCTCTCCTGGCAAAGGTCTAGGATTCTCGCAGGGGGGACAGTACAGTTAGGTGATTACTTAGGAAATAATTCATGAAAAGAGACAAGAGCATCAACAGGACGGCTGGCACAGGCCAGCTCAACAGCCACCAAGCAACCACAGACCCGAGGTCGCTTTCAGGAGGAGAATTCCTCATTCTGTCTTAGGTGCCCTGTCAATCAGACACGGCTCTATACAAGATTTTCACAGAGATATTCTTGCATCATTATCAGGACTGTAGGGTTCAAACCACTTCCTGGAGTTTGGCTACCGCATAATTAAAAAAACCCAAACATTCAACAAGCCTCCCCTTCTTCCTGCAGGCTGATACTTCGAAGTTTCTGTCCTGGACAGTCCCTGGCCCTGAAGAGCTATTTCCACTCTGAACGCTGTTAATATTGTCCCTGTAACAATGATTCAGCAGAGTTTCATCAGTTTTTTGCAGGCAGTTATCAGGATGGCACACCAAGAAAACTCTGCTGTCCTACTACTTTCCTCTTCCACACCCAAGCACCACACTTGCACACATTTGTTTCTCTGACCCTCTGTCCCCTGGCACAAAACATAGCTTAAGGAGTCTTGGGTTCTTGCCAGTACTTGCAGTATTTCCCATGTCATTGGTTCATAAACTCCAAACTCCTGTGGGAAGTCAGCAAAGTGATGCCCGTGTCTCCTATGACAAGACATTCTGCCCTGCAGGTCACTCCTCCACTGACATTTCCAGTGTGTTTGTACAGCATTTTGAACACAACGAGGCAGTGATGTAGCTGCCCTGTTAGTGCCATCCAAATATTACACAATGCCAAAAAACAGGCAAGTGGAGCAAAGACTACATCCAGAAGCTGGATAAACAAAGATGACCTATATGGGCTCCACCATCTGTTATGGCTTAGTGGCAACTAGCTGCTGCTGAACGGCCACGTGGACGTACTATGAATTCACAGTGTTAGACACAGCCTCTTCTTTCCTCCCAATGAGTGAGCCAGGAGTCCAGAAATCCTGGGATCCAGGACACCACAGGGAGAGCTCACCGATCCTGAGCCCTTCAAAAGCTGAAACTTTGAAGAAAGTAACAGAAAGAGGGTGAAATTCAACAGTAGAAAAGGCAACTTTATCTTTTTCTTTTCTTACTAACCACAAGATTTTCTGCTAAAAAATCCTGGAGAAATGATGGAAAAAAAAAGAAAGGTTTGAGTACCTTTGCCTATTAAAGGATAAAAACAACCCACAAAATCAGTGGAAGTTCATTTTCCACAAAAAATGCAAACACGAACCTGTCACATATCGTATTTCCAACGGAAATACTACTGTAGAGGTAAACTTTCATCTATAATCCCCAGGGATATATCGTATTTCCAACACAGATACCCTGTAGAGGCAAAATTTCATCCATATCCCTATGTACAATTCTGGCCATTCACCTTCAAAAGAAATTTTTACAAGTTGGAGAAGCTACAGAAAGGGGCTGTCAGTTTGGTTAAAAAATGGACAGCCCATCACTGAAAGATACTACAGAGCATGGACTGTTCAGCTTGGCAAAGTGAAAGCTGAAAGACGTGATGTCACCTACAAATGCTTCTTCTTTTTCCTGCATAAAAAGCAGGAAAAGTTATATAAACTAAATGCATTATCTTAACAAACAAATATAAACCAGCCACAAAGCAATTCAGATTGGAAGTCAGGTGTAGGCTTCCAACCATCAAAGGAGTAAGAACAAGTATTTGGGGTTATGGTAACAACACCTCCAGCAATTCTGAGAAGCCATTTTACCAAGCACGTGATGGGACTAAATCACATTACCTTTCTGGCCTTGACGATCAAGGATGTCAGTATTACCAAACAGCTTAAACACAACTACCTCTAAAACAGGAGACAATAGAGGCAAAAAATAGACACACAGCATGCAGCACTCGGTGAGCTTTCCCTCAGTTTCCAAGCACTATCGGTAGACTTCAGAGGTAGGGATACCTTTAGCATATTGAACTAGACTTTGTTGTCCAAGGTTATAACTCATTCATGCCAAGATGACAAGGGATGTGTAAATGAGGCTTACGCTATCCTGAACTTACACTGGTGTTTTACTTCAGTTAAAAATAAACAGGGGAAAGCAAACGTGCACAGTTAACTGAGTGTGACTGGTTTGGTTTAAATGCTTTTTCACTACAAATCTCCATTGTATGTTTAATAGTTATGGATCCTTAAATTTGCACATGTGTAGTCACTCACTCAAACCTCATAGACCTCTCTTCCTTCCACGGCTTCTGAGCCTAAAATATAAACTGGACAAAACAGAATCATACCAATTTTTATGGGACCTGGACCAGAATATTTGTAGGGTAAATTGAAGGAGACACTTCTGGAGAAGACAGCTACCTGTAGAACAACATTTTTCTAAAAGGAACCCAAACTCGAGCCGTAAGATCCTCTTCAGTATTTAGATCTTGTCTACCACCTTCAACAGCTGAGGAGCCCAACCCACTGCTGCAAGGATTTCTGTCCAAATCGGTGACATTCAGTGCACTGAAGAGTAATTCCTCAATCATAGCCAGGCACAGGAAAATTACACCCAAAGCTAGGAGAACCAAGTCAATGCTCTCTCAAAACTCATGTCCTGCAACAAGACTGGTGCCAGGTGGTACCATGCTGCACTGCCAAACATGACCTCAAGCTTGTACTCTAGACAAATAAAGCATAGGAAAATGCTCCTCAGTATGCAGTAAGGAAAATGTCAAATGCTCCCCAAAACTTTTCTACTCAGGAATTGGGACGGAACAGCGAAGCAGCAGAGTCTGCATCCACACTTCCGACAGTACCTGAAAACAACCCATCAAGCTAGACGTGAAGATGCAGAGAGACACATCATGAACAGCATCCAAAAAACCCTTCATACCCCTAGTACCCTAAATTACAAAACCTGAAGATTTTTGGTTCCTTCACAAGAGTCTGTATATGCCCAGAAGCAAGCACACCTGTGTGATTACACAAAAAAGACTGGTACAGAGGAAAAGAAAGGAAGAGAAGGAAATTGTGCATTATCCTTGGTAGAGGTAAGATTGACCTAACGTATATGTAGCAGACTGAAAAATACCATCTGAGCTGAGAATTTTTCTCAGGTAGAACAGAATGCATCATGAATGCAATCAATGCAGCTTACATTTAGACAAAAACATTAAATTCTGTTACGTGCTAAGATAATCTAAATATGTTTTTGAAAAAACTAAATCTGTGTACAATACAAAATGAAATTTGAAAAACCAATTTTCCCAGTTAGTTATTCACTTGAAAGGTTCTGTATGACCTGGAAGACTATGAAAATACCTGCAACTGCAACCAAATCAGAGAACTCATTAAAGCTTCTTTCAACCGAAATAGTTATGCCTCATAAGTCCACCTTGCTGTATCCTCCACAGCTCCCTGCTTTAGTCAAGCTGAGGTAAGCAAAGCTGGTTATCTTCGGCACTGATAGGGGCAGGAGAGGATACTCCAGCCTGACTCCCAGCTCTTGTTCTCATCCATGCAGCATGCCACGCTTTTTATCTGTGGCAAACTGCTGGCACAGCCCTGCTGTGAACTGGCATGGGGAATGTGTCTGAAGTAAAAAACAGAACAAACCAAAACAGCCCCCCCCAACTTTATAGTACAAAGTTTATTTTTTTTAGGACAGATCAATTCTCCAGTTGAGTTGGAGCAGGGCCTCACAAACAGGTTTGTCAGCACAACTGAGCGGACAGCACACTACAGCAGCATGAACGGAACAAGTGGGAATAGCTTAAATGCCAAAGACTGTCTCATAAAACCAGAACAGCAGCTGATCACAGTAGCCCTGGATCTTGTGACCTCTCTCCTGCAGTCACTGGTACTTGGACTTTTTGTTAACGTTTCTTGCATCCCAGGAACCTGAGGACAAAAACCTGCTATGTCTAAGATTTCTGTTTCACCTCCATTTGAAATGTATACTGTACCAGTGTGTGTGACGCCTGGATGTTCTGAATGTGTGGAAGCAGTAAGTAGGCATTTGCTAGCTGCACTCTAGGTTCTTCTGGAGAAGACGTCAGACTTCCCATTCCAAAAACCTGGTGTTATAAAAAAGGTCATTACATCAACATCTAGTATTTCAGTTATCACGGTAACATACAAAACTATTTTGCTAATCGTAACAATCTTCCCAAGAAACAGATGGGTTTTTCACATTAGATTCTTTTAAAAGACAATTTATAGATGTAAAGCTCCAGTGGGGAAAGTAAGTATACACATAAATGGGACTTTAGCATCTTCACTCATTCAGGTACTATTACAAAAACAAAAAAAAAGCACTCACCAGCAGAGCATCAGGTTACCTCAAAACCAAAGTATCTAAACTCTCTTACTATTCTTCAGGCAATTACAATACACATATCACCATTTGGCAGTGCAGCAATTTCTGGAAAAACTTTGTTACTCATCCAACTGCATATTGAATTCAATGGCTTTGCCTTAAAAATGGAGTAAAATAATTTTTGATCATTTTGTTTTTTAAAGTCTGCAGTTTTCAGAGCACTACAGGATTTGCAAGTTGAATGTTTTTACTGCATTCGTATTTGGCTCCACCAAGACTATGGTGCACCTCATGACAATGAGATGCAAGGTAACGGTGGGAGAAAAATCATTAGAGGTTAAGAAAAATGCCTTGGGGTTTTTCACTTGTATGCAAAGATTTATTTTTTTTTTTAATAGAAAAAAACACATGCTTTCAATTAAGACGACAATACAATGCATTCTATGTTCACTGAAGATCTCCGACTACAGATAGACGATATCAAATCAAAGGAATATGCTATTATTTTTTTTACGGAGGCATTTACAAGTACATCTTACTATAATGGTGGTACTTCTCCATTTGGGTGAATCTTGTGTACATACTCTTGCATAAATGCATTAGAAACATCAAACTTGTTTCAAGGCTTTTGGGCTTCAAGAGCACTGTAACTGCGCATCAACCACGCAAGTTATGCCCGATTTTGAAACTTTTAAACCTAATGCAAGCTGAAATCACGGGCAACTACTTCCTCTGTTTCAGGTGGCTGGGGAAACTGCCTATGAAAGCCAGTCTGTTACTGATTTTAGCAGTAGTACAACACAAGATAAACTGATTTTTGGTGGCACTGACAACTGCTTCCCCACAACTTGTTGATAAAAGGCCCTGGCTGAGCTGACCGGGCAATAAATCAAGGGGTCAGGAATGAGTGCAAGGAGAGGACACATGTCAAAAAGAAAAGGTCAGTCGCTCTATAATGCACTCTTCCCTCATCCTTGATGAAAAGTTCCTGTCAAATTTCACATTACCTCTAATAAATACTAGATAAATGCAGCATTTGTATTAAAAAGCATGTATTTCAATTGAACTTACCTATGCTTCAATTTAACCTTTGTTTTCCAACACGGTACCAACGCATAGGAATGGAATAGCCGGATGGTTGATTAAAGCTGGTGTTGTTTTTAAATCACTGAATTCAGAGTTAATTTTTCTTTAACAAATTAATAAAAGCAAAGAATTTGGAGTATATAATGTCCCTTATAAAAATAAAAAAAGCTTAAGACTTGCTTGAATTCACTAGTTAATCAGACAATGGATGGCTTTAACACACAACCATTACGTCGACGTTCATGTTTTAAGGCCTAAACCTCTCACCCTGTGCTATACCCCCCATTTGTTTACATAAAATCCTGCAGAGTAGCTGAAAATCACCTAAAATATTTCCTCAATAGGTTTTTCATGACAAATGCATTGCAGCACAGTGCAGTCTAGACTGCAGTATTATATGAAACCACCTAGTGGTGACAGGACCATGATCTTTGTATATGTATATGTATATGTACACATATACAAATACACTTAGTTTTCCTTCCACAAGTAGCCCCACTAACCGTAGTAATTTTAACCATATACATGTATGAGGGATCATGAGACTAGCAAGATCTGGTAAAAGGAATGAATTGTAAACATTACCCCCAATGAACTTTGAAAGCCTCTGAGTTCAGGATGCATGAAAATCACTTTTTAAAACACAAGTAAATCCAAAACTCAAGCTAAAAATAAGAGTAGTTACCTGGTATGAAAGTACTCCATGAGATGAGGTATTTATAAATAATGAACTTTCAATACTGCCTTCTTCTGTTGGCAGGAAGAGTACTCTGAAAGAAATTTTTCCCATCGCTGGAATCACCTGCAGAGACCATAAAGAAGCTTGCTTGCTCAGTGCCGTTGATCATGACACCCATCATTCAGTCGCACGGCCCAGCAGACGTTCCCACATGTGCCACCCTGTCTGTGGATCCCATTAAGCAGAACCTCAGCCCAGAGAAGTTTCATCTCTCCACAACTCTCAACTCTTACTACGGAGAAGACCTGAGAGAGACCATGCAGCAACTCGCCTTTATCATTATGGCTGGAGTTTCTCAGCTAGCTTGGGCCTCGTCAGTCAAGACTCCTTTTTGCACGAGAAGTTAATCATGCAGCACCAACAGCCTCTGCGTGCACAAAAACACCTCCCCGCATATAGACACCTATTACAAAGTGAATCAATCCCCACTGTGATATATACCCAAATGAGTCAAAGCTGAACTTGGGCAACAAAATTAGTAACCGACTAGGTCTAACTCAAAGAACAATGACGTTTATGTCTGCACAGTAATACCCATTCAGCCCCAGTAAAAACACAAATCAGATGAAAGCATAATAAAAACCCTTTGCACATCAGCAGAGGATAAAATCCAGGCTTCATCAAACTGAGATCACAGTGATTCGCTCTTAACATGCATTACATTGTTATACATCGTTAAAAAAATTCAGAGTTAAAATAATGGTCTTAGATCATAAGGCAATTATGCTTATAATTGCAATACAAAATGCATAAAACATTTCAGTGCAGTTTTTTTTGAGGAATATACAAGACCATTCAAAAGACTGAAAATTCAAGGCTGTAAAACACCCACATGCCTTGGATTACTGCATAATGCTGCATAGAGCAGAATGAGATTTAAACAGTCTCTTTACCACTGAAAAATTCTTCCTTTGTGTTACTGTAAAACACATTTCCTACTGTAGGTTTTGGATGTCTTCTCCCTTACTAGTCTAAGTAGAAATGAGCAAAAAAAAAAAACTCTAGCAAAACAGAAAAAAGTTGGATGTCCTACAAAAAAGCACGATGAGAAAACAGAATGAAAAGCTTAGGCCAAAGGAAGCACGAAGGCTTGGCACTCAGCCATTAAATAGTTTCCAAAAGTACATCAACACTCACCCGGCTATGAGCAGGAGACACATGAAACTGTCTAGTAGCTGTAAACACTGAATTCACTGCAACTTCTCTATCTCTACTAGGGTTGTAGGCATGCAGCATTTTAGCTCTGGGTAACCCCAGTAACCTAAAAGGGGGGAAAAGAGAGAAAGAAATTATTCACTTTATAAGCGCAGGCAATGCACAAAAAACCAATGAACACAGATCACTCTAAAACATGTTGATATGCAACAATTTCCTAGTTGTAACTATTCTTGGGAAACATGCCAAACAAATTTTGCCCTTTAGTATACAAAGCCAAATAAGCAACAGTGGGATGAGAGGTGCACTTAGCCAAAACTCATTTGAGTCACCGGGACTTTAAGAACAACCCTTACAAGGCACAAAGTTTTGAATAAAAAAGTTTAAATAACCAAAGTCTTGTTTTGTCAGCTAAAGCAACAACTCTTATAAGGCTTTTGCTTTAGCTAATACATCCTAAAACCCAGCATCTTACACATTCATTCTGTGCATCCTCCGAAACATTCCTTTAACTCACAAGGGGACCGTGTTTCTTTTCGGTTACTGACAGACCAAAGGCAGATTATCCTTTAAGAATAATCTTTAAGGTTTTCTTAGAGGATAACTAAAAAAAAATAAAAAATCTGAAGTATTCTAGCAGTATGTTTTGCCTGGGACTTTCAGGATTTTCTTTTCTGAAGTTAAAGGAAGCAACAAGCTCCCCCTCCACTAGGAAGGCAATTTTTCAAGAAATTAACAACCAGCACGAAGAACTAACTTCACATCCATGCAGAATCACCTGAAACACACGCAGAATGTGTTACAATCCCTCATTCCCTTTCCTTCCTTCCTAGAACTATGTTGACCGTCATTTACAAAGTATTGCAAGGCAAGAAACACAGTTCCAACTCTGTGGCAATTTCTTACTATTTCTCTCACAGGATGGCATGATGTCAGCTAATGCTCTTTACCCAAATGTAGCCCAGCATAGTTGTTCCTCCCTGCTTCGTTATTAATCAAAATAACAATAATGTAAGACACTCACTGCATTCCAAAATGCAGAACTGACGGGTGAAAATGTAAGGCCTTCCCATTTGGAGGCATCTTTGCTGAGAAGCTGAAAAAAAAAGGGAGAAGAAGCCACAATTAATATTTAGTGGCCATGATGCTACATGTTGCAGGGAAGGAAGATATGTTACAGGCTCTGACTCTTTATATTCTAAACACACTCTATTTCCAAATCTTTTCATACATTCCTCTTGCTGCCTAAGACTGACCTTTTAAAAAGACTTCCATACAACAACACACGCTGGAAAGCTCATGCCAATAAAAGTGCAGTATGAGAAGGATCCCATTTTAGAGGCAACGCTGGCTTGGACAACCTCCCTTTCTTGCACATGCGCCCTCAGACATGCTGATACACCTGTTTATGGGGCTGTGCAGGGGGAAAACAACTTAAAAGTGTCCTGGGGAATGAAAATTACGTCAGCATGGAGCAGATCTCCAGTCTCGTCAATTCAACATTGACACAAGCACTGGTATAAGCACACCTGAGAGATGCAGAGGTAGCGGAGTAAATAGCAGCTTGGGCAAAAGCCAACATCAAAAGAAGCGCTTGCCTAGCTGTGGCTTCAATGCAACAGCCAGCTCATTTCTTATATGCAAAAGAGAGTAAGAAACAATGTGAAACACACACATCATCATCTTTCCTTTGCCCCAGGAAAATTCATAATAAAGTTCCCATCAGTTCTAGCACATTTTTAGCTTATGTCAACATGAGTTGATGCCCTATAACATAGACAGAAATCCCAGGATATCTTCACCACTTTCTCAATTAAAACTTGTCCTCCACAAGTCCCAACAACCACAGCGGTAAAAAACAAGCCCGACAATTGTTCATTACATCTAGGTACCCAGTGCTATGTTGTTCAAAACTTCCCCAGAAGCAGCCTGCGTGATACATAGCCGGAACCAGTTTCATCTTTAATGGATGACATTAATAAGCATCCTAGCAAGGATGAGCCTGAGAAGGGAGGGACAGACTGTGGTCTGATTAGTTATCCAGCTGCTTTGCATAATGTGTGGCAGTACAGTTAATTGGTCCCTAATTTAGAAATGTAGTTCTGTAACATTACACCTTTAATATATTAAAGGACTTACATAACTCTGTTATATTCCAAACCAACAGAGACATCATTATTTATTACCAGTCAGGAAAAATCACGTTTATTATTATTAAAACATTTCTCACACACAGGAGCAAACTCCCTTGTGCTGTAGCAGGAGGAACGCAATATATCCAGGTAGCGTTTCTGGGGAGCTGCTAGAAAACAGCGAAAGAACAGATGATGCAGAACTACAAAGTCTGGGTGAATGACAGTTTCCTTCCAACCACCTTGTCTCTGCCCCAGCCAAATCCTGCGCCATTCCTAGAAACACCGTAGAAACCAGCACTTTCTTCCCCTTCCAAAAGTCAGCCTCAGAGACGCACCCAAAAGGAAATTTTGAGTACTGTTGTTGTAAACACACAAATTAAAATTACTACTACAGTAAAAGCCCCAGACATTTGGGGTAAGGCACATTTCTTAAGGGTCCTCAGATCCCTTTTTTTATACGCACACACATATATAGCAAAATTAAAATTAAGCCAGTGGTTTAAGCACTACAGTATCACCTTGAACATCATCACCGCTTAAGTTCCTAGCATCTTACAGGTACTGTCGAAATACCTTTCCCACTAGAAAAACCTTTGCTGAGAAGGGCAAGAAGCTGAGTGCTCCTCTGTGCCAATTCATGTAATTGGCAGTGGCTCTCCAGAACTTACTAATCTTCCTTCTGGGGAGCTCCCGCGGCATCAGCTCTTTTCCTCTCAGCCCTCACTCTCCGCAACAGGCACTCAAGGCAAATGCAGCTGTGGATGTAGGAGGCTGCGTTTCGTTCGGTTTGGGTGAACAAGGCCATGCTGTAGCACTGGTTCTTAAACATGCACTGTAGTACTACTGTTCAGACAACAATCGCAGCCAACCCTCTACTAGTCAGAAAATGGGAAAAGCCCTGTAAGAGCAGCAGCAGGAGCAGGGATCCAGGGCTGCTGTCCCATTCCTTCTGGAGAAGGCAGCCTGGACCTGGGATGGATGAAGCTGAGCTTCAGCTAACGAACGTGGCAGGCTCTGAGCCAACTCCTGAGCATGGAGGTAATGGCAGAGCATCCCTGCACACCGCTCCCCAGCAGCCCCAGGAACGGTCCCCTGGTTACAAGACATCCAGCTTCTGCTCTGCACCCCACAAAAGCTGCCGAATTGCTCCAAGCCCCAGCCTGGCCCCGAAAGCAGAAGAGCCACATTCCTACGGCGCTGTGCTCATAACCCTGCCTGGTGACCAGCTCCAGGGCGCCTGCACCGCTTATCAGCAGTCCCGAAGCAGTGCCAGAAAACAACTCGAGAGCTGAGCTGATTCAACAGCAGGACTACTGGAAAGAGAAATCCACCACTGTTTTGGGGTTGGGTTTTTTTTCCCCCAAGGGAGAAGACGACAGGTTGGAATAGCGGGAATGGGCAGGGGATCATTCTGCCCATGGCACCTGAACAACCACCAGGCTGCATTTTAAAGCCTGCCGCTATAGACAGAAAGGGACAGGCCCATCTACATTAGAAGTGCAATTCTCCAATGTGTTACCGCAAGTCTCTTAAAGCCAGCTGGAAGCTGGCAGAATGCCCTTCTGCATCCCCGCGCTCCAAACACAACTCAACACATTCAGATCTCTGCAGGGGATCTGACACAGAAATAAATGTCAAAGGCAATTTTTGAAGACATTCAAAAGTTGAAGTCACTTTTTAAAACAAAACATTTACTTTTTGGATTTTTCTTTTTTTTTTTTTTTTTTTTTTTAAAGAACCTCATCTGACTAACAGATTCACCTCAAATTACACCAACAATTTCTCTTTCGGCTGCAGACGACATGTTCAAAAAAGTACGCGAGTCGTTTCACGAGAACGTTACAGGCCTGGGAAAGACACACAATATCAGCCTAAGAACGGAAGTCTTGAAACAACAAACATGGAGAAATAGTCCTCTTCGTAACAGAAAACGTCTGGCTCCCAGCTACTCTTTAACTGCTTTTAAAACCAACTAACATCACATTAAGCATGCTGTCTAACGGAGCTGGACTCCACACTCGATGGCATCGCTCTGTTTTTTCAGGCAGACCCATTGAACACCAACTTCTGAATGACAAATCTTGATACAGCAGGTCAATTCCAGCATTTCAGGGGCCATTTTTAAGTAAAAGTGAACAGAACTGGAGGGAAATGGGAGAAAGAAGCAGAAGAGGGGAAAGGAATTCCTGGCAACTACTTTGAACGCTCAGTATCAATTGTCTGTATCTAAAAAACCTAGTTTAACTAGTTACCTAACTAGTATCACTCTCCAGCTTAACAATTCAATGCCCTTCCTCCTCTCTGTCCTCACAATATATTTAAAACGCTGACACCCTGAACCATCCATCTCCAGAGAGAAAGAGTAAGAACCGCTGACACGCCGGGGAGGGGAGGGAGGGTCACCCAGGGCAGGGGACAGATGGGGGGCAGGAGAGGGTGAGCCCCAGAGCCCCGCAGCTCCAGCTCATCCCCCGCATTCACACAGAACATCCAGCAGAGAGGGGCAAATCCCGGCGCCGGGAACGCTTGCCAAGGAGAAAGGCGGATGGGGAGCACATGAAGAAGAGGGGTCGGAGGAGAAGGTGGGGTGAGGCGAGGGGTGACACCAGGGGAGCAGACCGGGATGGAGGAATGCAAGAGCTCCCAAGAGGAGAAATCTGTCACCCTAGAGCAGCAGGTTTGGTTTGGGCTTCTTGGGTTTTTTTTTTAAAAGGAGCACAAACTGTAAAATCTTAAGTCACCATACGCCCTCCACTGAGAAACCCCAGAGGTGCTTATCTGCGGGGAAAAGGGCATCAGAGGCACACGGAGAAGTTCCAGCCTTTTACAACATTGCCTGCTCCAGGAAAGAACATTTTGGTGTCCTGTTGACGTGGGACTAACAAAAGGGGATGCTAATACAGGGATGCTCGCTACACACACGCTGAGTGTGCTGTTAAACACACAGATGAAATTGTTTTGCCCTCGCTTCTTTCAGTTCTGTTACTCTTTGATGCAATTAGTAAAAACAGGTAAACAACCAGGTCAGTACGATTTTTATATATTTATTTACAGCCCCCAAACCTATTATTCATATGCAATGTATATTATATTCAAACATTCCTCCCAAATAGGCAAAGACCCTTTTATTTCCCCCAAAGTGCAACAGAGAAGAGATCTTTCTTCATTAATAGTATCCAAACAAAAGGCCAAACCTCTCAGTAAATTGCTGGGGTTTGTGTTGGTGCTTGCTGGGTTTGTTGTGCCTCTTTTTTTTTTTTTTTTAAAATTTCAAAACTGCGTTAATTCTTCATATTATATATAAAATACTAATCAGGAATCTGGAGAATGAGCTGCATCTGAGCAGAAGGGAAGTTTCCTGGAAGGAAGTTTATCCCAGTGTCCCTTTTTTTTCTGCTAGTTCCTTCAAGTCTTCCTTGTATCTTTATGTCTTTAATTAATTACTTTAGATGATCTTAGGATGCATGTTATCTGATGATTCAGATAGCAACGTCTGTAGTTGAGAATAAGTGTCTACTTGGTGCCCTTTCTTCATCCTTCCTTTTTGTGCCCTTTGTTGACAGCAGATAAAGAAAAAGCAAGTAGCAGGGAAGGCATTTTATTGTCAGGTCTTTTTCTTTATGGCTGCAGGGTTTTTCTTGGAAGCAGCAGACAAAAAGGACTGGATTCTTTAACAAACAAGAGGTCCTTTTTGAGTGACTCTGATTAGGCAGTACCGTTTTATTTTTCAGTATATTGATAAAAGTAAAATTTGACTCACGTTTGGCATTTTGGCACTTTGTATGTTCAGTGCGGGAACATTAATGAACCCACAGGATGAGGTTTTGAGATAGAAAAGCATGTATGTATTGTATAGGAAAGCACAATTTTTATATGTAAACCGAAGCAGAGAAATGAAATTTAAAAACCTTCACTTACTGACTAATTTAGATTCATTCCTCTAGACTACATCTGATAAACAAAAAGCAGACTAAGAGAAAGAGACTTACATGTACGGAAACAGCCAAACCCAAATACTTTTAATAGTTCTGACTCCAGCTGATGCAAAGAAATTATTCTGACAAACGGAAATTGTTTATTAAGAGGAAGTTCACACAGGAATAGAAACAGATCCCAGCAGCAGCTGAACCAAAGTCTTCTGCAGAGCTGATACAAACCTTTGGTTTGTCACATCACCTAGTCCCTCTCTTCTCTCAACCTCCCATTTACTAAAGGCAGTAAAAGCACCAAGCAGTAGTTATGAAGGTTAAACTGCAGCTCCTGGAAGAGACAGTAGCTTTAAAAGAGGTGATAAGATTGTTTAGAAATACAAAATGAAATATTTTGTTTACCATCAAGGCAACTCTGCCAAAAACACAAACAGAAACATCATTAAATTAGGATTTTTTTGTAACCAAAATTAATTCTTTTCCCAGAAGCAGAAGGAGTCATCAGAAAATAAGCTAAATGTGCGGCACCTGGAGAAGCATGGCTCCCCATGGCCTCAGCCCTGCCACGCTCCCCACCCCGGCTCTGGAGACTTACAGCACTTCTTCTGAAGCCCCCATACCTACACAAGACTCGGGTGATAACATGTGAACCAGTCTGTGGATTTTATTTTTTTTTTAAAAGACAAAAACATCCAACAGATAAAAGAACAAAAATGTGAATTTTAAACACTGGAAACCTAGAAGTCAAAAAACTCCAGTATTTTTAGCACTGCATTGTTTAGGGAAGAGGGGGAGGACTGACTCACTGCTCCTGAATGCTTGGGGATTGGCAACCCATCGTTAGGAATTCACTTACATGCTTTACCAGAGAACTGCGCTGCTTCTGGAAGAAGGGTGGCCGTCTTTATTTCCTCTGAACTACGCTATGTACATCAGGGACTGAACCCCAGACTGTGGAAAGCAGGAAAGGCCAAAATGGTGTCACCCAGCAAAAAACGTAAATGCCTACTATTTTGGCTACAGGAAAATAGGAAAGAGCAGCTAAACCAAAATAAACCAGTGAAATGGATGAGACAGTCTCTCTCCCAAAACAAATCCCATGATTTATGGCCAGAGCTATGATTTAAGGGGGCAGAGAGGTCTAGCACTTCTTTTTTTTTTTTAACTTCTGAAGTTAGTAAAAGAGCATACAGCCAAGAGCTGCTCACAAAAGTTTCAATGGGCTGACACTTAGTTTATTTTAAAAGGTACTGAGCTGAAGAGGTAGGCAAGCCTAGCGCCATGTGTAAAGCTCAAATCGTTCTCCACCACTTTAATCGGGCCCCTCGTGCATTGCTCTCCTCCAGCAACTTGAGCAGCCTCCTCTGCTCCTCTCCTCTAGCCCCTCTGTTTCCACTGCCATTAGCTGTGTTTCTGGGTTGCCTCCTCTCCTCTTGCTGCCCGTGCTTCCTCTTAATATAAAATTCTGCAATAATGTTTAAACAAATCCTTCGCAGTAGTTACCTCAGCCAGCAGTTTTATTTATTACAAAACTACAATAAAATTGCAACGATCAAACTCACAGTATAGTGCTTATAAAGTCGCATTTCTCAACGGGATGTAAATGGAAGGACACAGATAAAAAAATTGGCTTTTCTCCCTATCCTCACACCCAAACAGGCTCCTTGAAAATGTCCAAAGAAGTTAAATGCAGACCATGATAAAAATCAGAGTAATACTTGCAAAGAAATCTAGTGGAGAAGATGAGCAGTGAGGCACGAAGCGCTACAGCGAGCATCCTGGTGAAAAGGCTTTCTTCTCCAGATGTGCCTGTGGTTTGTATTTTAGTAGCAGCAGCAGCAGCAGCAGCACAATAAACCGTGTTTAACAGTAGAACAGAATTATTCACTCCCATAAATCAGTCCTCAACTTCTGAAATATCTGAAATCTGTACTAAATTAAGAAATTAATTCACAATGACTTGAGTTAATTTGAAATTGTTTTCTGAAACTTCGTATTTTGAAATCCTTTAGCCACCCAGACTTCAAGCAACAACCAACACTCTCTAGAGATGGTCCAGGGGGACCTTGTATTTTTCAGGCATCTTGGACAGACACTCCAATTGAGCAGGGGGAAAAAAAAAGGCAAAAATTTTAAAAAACAGAAGGTATATAAACCCCTAAAAACCCCCAAGCACAGACCCAGGAGAACAATTTATGGGTTATCAGTGAATTTGGCATGCAAATCAGGCACCCATGTGGCCTAAGCTGAACCTGCAACTCCTTGTGGACACAAAAAAAGGAGTCTTGTTTCAACTACATTGAGAAATATCTGTTATTTGTTTTGGATGAGTGTACATGGTCCACTAGTTCAATATGCACACCAAACATATTTTCCTCTGAAGCATCTCTACCACTGCCAGCAAATCCCAAATATCCTGGAAAGCAGAACATCCACCTTCATTTTCCTTTTAGTTTACTCTTTTTTTTTTAGTTCTTCCCCCCAAAAAATGAAGGAAGTCATTTGCCTAATACAACAAACAGTTCTGGCTCCTCCAGGAGCCTTGGCATTCTTGATGTTTTATCTTGAATTACCAGGTCCTGGACTTCTGTGGTTATGAGAAAAGACTGCATTCATGTCTTTTTAAAGAATGCTCCTAGCCCATGAGTATGTGAAATAAAAACACAAATCCCAAAAGTACACAAATCAGCTCATGCTGGTTTTTTTCCTTTTTAAACCCCAAAGCTTTTTAGCCAAATTCACTTTTTTCGAGTTATTTGCTTACCCTGTAGTTGCCAAACCCTCAAAAAAACAAAAACAAATAACCCAAAAACCCCACAACCCATTAAACTGCCTGCATAAGCCAGGTATGTTCTTCAAAAACTGATGCTAAGATCACAAATCATTCTGAAATGTTAACTTTTGCCTATCTTACTTAATTGACAAGCATAAAGAAAGGCAGTCAAACCTGAAAGCACCCTGGCCTCCTTTATACATGTAAATAAACGGCTGCTTTTTGAAGAACATCCCTCAATTCTCACAACCCAAAATCGCTTCAAGAAGAGCTATGAAACTCCACACCTCTGAAAAATCATGCTGTTTATCCAAGCTCCTGCCCAGCATCTCTAACCTGAAAATGAAACGTTTTCAAGCGGAGATGTGCTGCTCACAGCCTTTTTCAGACACTTTGAAAACATGAACCCTAGAGAAAGAGCGCACGGAGAAGTACCTAGAGAAAAGGCTTCCACGGTGTCAGCACGCTGCCTTCTCCAGCTAAAAGCAAAGCACTAACTGCCAGCCTTGTGCTGAAATACCATGAAATTTAAATGACTGTTCCCTACCCACAGTTTTCAAAGCATTTTACTGAAAGCAGTCAAATTTCACAGCAAGGCCCTGTGAAAGAGGTAGGATAAAAGAACCTTAAGAAAGGCAGAAGACAGACCCCATACCCACCTGCCTTGTACCTAAGGAGAGCATGCTTATTTTTACTTACTAGGTAGTAAAGTATTTAATTCTGTCCTTGCAATGGCAAAACCAAGGCAGAAGATTTTAGCGGCAAGAGCTGTTTTTAAGCCGAATCTCGGACTGTACTAACATAATTAGGATTTTAACAAAGGAAGGGACAGAGATTCAAGAAGAAACAAACACCAATTCTATCACACCTGCCTCAACTAAATGAATTCCCTTAAAAACAACAGTGAACTGGTTTTCTGTTCCTGCAGAGTGTCTATGGGACAATACACAGCATAGAAGGAAGAGATCCAAGTGAATCCAACAGACCTCACCGCTTTAATGCATCAACTGCAGTTCTGTATTTACTGGTTAAAATAAAAAATCGTTTCCTCAAGCACACAATTTTACTCACAAAAATCTCCCTAGGCTGAAGAGCAAAGGGCCGGTTCCTGTCAATTCAGCAGCAACCCTCCGTCAAGCGTTTCCCTTTCCCACGCCAGGGCAATGCTGTATCTCCGGGGCTCGGGGGACCCGGCTCCCGCCTGGAAAGCAGGGGGAGGCAGGGACGGGAAGCACAGTGGGGCCGCCAAGCTCAGGGCAATAGGAAGTTACTATCATTGCACCCAACCATTTCCTTTTTCTATTTACAGCCGCAGCCAAAAACTTCCATCTTGACGGAAACCATTTTAAGGCAGAACAGTGCAGCAAAATGCATGAAAGAGCTCTGTGGTCGCTGATAAGCTTGACCTGCTTAATAATTAAGAGTGATAATCTTCCTCAGCAATTAAGGTGATAATCTTCCTAGAGGAGCTGCCTTTTGCTGTTTCTGCATTAATCCAAGCCTTTTAGTTTCTTTTTATAATGAAAGAGTACAGGCCTGTAGGACAGCTAAGGCAGAGATTTGCATGGTAGATCTTAGGCCCATAGGAAACCTCTACACTGAACCTGTTAAGTGCTAAAAATCCCCTCCCGTTTTTCTCCTGAAACAGAAAAAAGAATATTAACTCAAAATGAAACTAAGCAAATACAAGAAAACTCAGACTTGGGACTTAAAAAAAATAATAATTTCTGCCTTTAATTTATTCCCTTTGGTCTGGACAATGCACCTTATGCCACCTGCCCTGAAAAGAAGCCATGGAAAAATCAGGAAGTTCACATCTCCTAAAGCTGCAAAATCCAAGTTTGACACAATAGTGGAAAACATCAGCCCGAACTTTGCATTTCTTCTCTTTTGCGAATTTCAGCCCAAATCTTTAAAAACAAAGTATAATCTTTGAGCATCAACCTTTAAGCACAGTAATTTACCTACAAACATCCAATACCATTCCATTTTTAAGTCAACATATGAAGACAGACAACCAAAATGGGTTCAATATGGAAAATCATACAAGTTTCTACACAGTACTTTACCAAATAGCTTCAAATGCTACTACTGTGGAAAAGCAAACACTACAATACACAGTTTAGGTGCATTCGGCAGTAAATTAGTTTACAAACTGGTAAGACACTGGGGAAGTCCCTCTCAAAAAGTTAAATACATGCACCTCTTTCAAAATTCTTTTACCAAACATTTGCTTGAGTAACACATCAAGGCCAGCTTTCTCAGTGCTATGTTTCGGTTTTATAAGGAGTAAAACTATCACTGCTATTGATTGCCAGACTTATTAAAAACTTAATTATCTCCTCTTACAGATGAGGCTTCATACAAGACTTTCTGAAGCATGTGCAAACTACCCAGAATTTAAACTACATACACTAGCTTTGTAATAATACTTAATTTTTCATGTCGCTGAACAGCATTTTCACAAGCTGTATTACATGACTGCAAAAACATGATGCAAAGAAGAAATATGGACAGAAGGAGCAAGGCCGCACTCTTCTTAAAGGTATTTCAAGCACAGTGCTGCAGGGTGAAGCTGTGGTTGCACAGTCGTCCTCTGTAGAGGAGGGGAACACAGCTGCTCTCCCACACCCCACGGGCCACTACCAAATCTGAAGGAGGGAAAGTTAAGCACAAGTCACTGACCAACCAAAGAGCAACACCAAAAAAGTAGCTTCGGCCCAAGATCACCACCTCCATCTCACAGGAGCATCACTCTCTTGTTCTTGTTTTCCACCCCTCTCAGCTGGGGTGTATGACATCCTCCTTAGCGCTCCTCCAAAAGTTCTGGCGTCACTTGACAAAGCTTTTTGTTCTGGTGCAGTAACCTGCTGGATCTATGCCATTTTACAGATGTGATGCGTAGTATTATTTATTAGACAGGACATGTATTTTCTCCAGAAAAATATGGAACTTTTTTCTTATGAAGAACCTTTTAAAATTATAATAGCGATAAAAAAATTTGAAGACTACTTATTGTTCATCCGTATTTTATTAACTGATTGCACTGCACATTTTCATCTTCATCTGTACACTTCAATAGTCCAGTCATATATACCTACTCTTAAAGTAAAAGCTTTTCTTTTCCAACTCCCCATACAAAACTCCAGTTATACTTCCAAGTACATCCCCTCCTGTGGGCAAAAAAAGAACTGGGGAATCCTCCACAGCATCGGATCATTTCCACTTTCTCACCTAAAGCCTGTAAACCCCTCCAGTGGCAGGACACCATGCAGACAGCCTGCCAAATTCCCCCAGGTGTCCCTGTTGAAAAGAGTGGCTTGCTGTGCTCGCCTGTCTTGTGTCACTCGGCGCTTGGGGTCGTGGTATGCAAGATGAAAAGACAGCTCCATGATTTAGTGCTATTAATAAAAGGAAGCACTCTCACAGTATATTTGTTACCTACTTCTAAGTACTGCCATACTTCGTTAGATTACGTTGTTAAAGAAAGCATAGCTATGGAAAAATTTATACCAGAAAATTCAAACTGGCAAAAATTCAAAAATTTTGGCATTACCAGGATTAGTAGTTTGCACGCTTATTGCAGAAATTACCAGATCCTCACAAAACATCTGGGATCTGTTGAAGCCAATGCACAGCATGCGCTCTGAGCCAATTCTTCTGACGTACAAAATGCTGCAACCTTCTGCTATTAAACAAAGCAGAACCATATGAAACACACCCTGTTTCACAGGTTTATTAACAAAATATGTACCACCAAAAAAACCTCAGGTATGTTACTGCTGGCACGTTAACCTCTAGAGCTCTGATTTCCAGCAAGGGGCACCTTGAGCCAACAAGTTAACATTTGCTTCCTTCAGCAGGACAGCTGGTGGGGGAAGGAAGATGAGAAAAATGAGCTGAAAAAAACAGCAGGAAGTCAGCCTTTCATTATTTTGTATCAGCTAAAAAAAAGTACTTGCATCAAGTACTATAGTGAGACTCCACCTCCCCTAGACTCTTGCATTTCCTCCTTTATTTCAAAGCTAAGCAGCTGATCAGAGTTCACCAACTTGACGTTTTCACCCGTGAAACTAAGGGCAAAGAATCAGTAATGCTCTTTTTAGTTTCTTAAGAAGCCTCATACCAGAAGGTGTGCTTCCACTGCAAGAAAGGATGCTTCTGCACACTCCACCCATCACCCTGTTTGATACGGGACTTTCTCAAGCTGCCTGCAAGAGGAAAAGCTCCTTCCATGGGCCAAAGATCTCTCTGCAGCCCAAAGACATATTTAACCAAGCATGGTCGTACATCTCTCACCGCTCCTTCCTCTGCAAGACAACAAGCAAATAAATGTCTCGGCCTTGCGTGGAACCTGTGCAAGCTCACGCTGAAGCCAGCAGGGCTTCTCGTGGGCAGAGGGGCAGCTGGGGTGGGCCCAGGAGCAGGACCGGTGTGGAGCACCTCGTCCCTTCTTATGGGCGCATTGCAAAGTACGGACACGTGTGACCGAAGTGCATGAAAGCAAGCTTGGCAAGTGTGTTCAGCCTCTGAACAGGCTTCATCGTGTCACTCCACGGCAGCGTTTTAAACTAAGAAAAGAGCAACAAGGCTTTGTAAGGCAGATCTCCGATTGTTTCAAAATGGTGGCTTTTGGCAAGAGTATGGCCAAAAAGAGAGAGGTAACGAGGAAGTGTGAGGTGCTGCCCCAAACCACGGCAGGCAGTAGGTAACACGTGGACTTGCAGCTACCACAAGATCGCGTTTTTGACACCTCATCTTACCTTTCCACAACCTGTAAAATTTCAGCGGATAGAGGGAAAATAAAAAAAAGGAGCAAGTGTTCAGACCAAGAGTCATTGTCCCCACTCCAGTGCTCATGCCCAGCAGGACCTAACCTCCAAGCTAGACCTTGCAACAAAGCCACAACAGACACGGGGCAGCTTGCAGCTCTCCAAGTCCCAAATGAGCTTCCTCGGTTTGGGAACAAAAGCGAAGGTTTTCATCTTAAAATCTGTAAGCATATGCTCTTTATAGCTGTGCACTGCCCTCCCCTCCCTGCATAGCAAACATTTCAGTAATTACTCCAAGAACAAACCATCCACCAAAATGCAGTCCACCGCTTCGATGACCAGAAAGCATTAACAATCGTATTTATTTACAAGGAGGAAAAAAATGATAAAAATTCCAAACAAAAGTGCAAGCGTGGGGACCGGGGCAGGGGCTGTGTGTTTGTTTTAAAGCGACTACCCGCATCTGCGGGATCAGCCACATTATCCCAGCCACACTGGGAACGCTCACAAAGGCCAGAAATGCCCCCTTTTCAAAAGGCCAGTTTAAATGCTGCAGAAAGTGGGTCAGCAACAGGCCACCGAAATACCTAAGCAGGCACCAGGCACCTCGTGGGTTGCAGGCAGCAGGCTTGCGGCAAAGGACTCGAATAAAAGACAGAACACACCAAGACAGAAATCAGACAACAGCTATTGAAGAAAGGCAGTTAATAGCAACAAAGCACGTAAAGCACGGGTCAAGGAGTCGGTCAAGTACAGGCCCTTCAACTCCCTACCCTCCTCCAGTTGCCAGGATTCAAGATTTAGACACAAACCAGCGATGCACATGGCGCACAGCACTAGCAGGCAGGCACAAAGACTAAGCAGGCACGTTAAGTCCACAAAACAATAAGGAACTGCAAAACTTATTCTACAATATTACATGGCTGCTCACTTCCCGAGGGCACTGCAGTGCTCCCTGTTGTTCCAGTCTCATTTAAAAAAAAACCAAATAACAGGAATAATACGATTTATGCTTATATATAGTTAGCATATTCATCACCTCTACGTTAGGTCTTTACTGTTTGTACGTTTACTGATGTGCTTATTGCAGAGACCCTCATTTTAAAATGCCAACCCACAACTTCAGTCGACAGGACAATGTAACTCAGTGCAAAAAATATATACGTAGGCAAAACGTAAGAGGTGACCTACAATGTCACCAAGTGAGGTCTGACTTGCCGACTGCTTTGTACCCTGTGTAACAGCTGACATGAAATGAGTGCGCAGCAGGACTGTCGCAAGTTTCTGCCAGCCAGAGTGGGGAGACTTGATACTATTTTGCATGGACCCTTAAAATCATTTTACATAAACGGAGGTGGTGGTTACACAAGGTGCAAGCAGTTATGAATCAGTTGCTCCCTCCTTTCCCTCATTTCACTTCCCTTTTGCTATTGTGTATCTTCCTTTCATGGTTAGATTGCAATCTGGTGTTGTCCCTTATCAGTTTTGCCTATCACTTGAAATAGGCGAGCTTTCATTTTTCCCTTCCTACCAGTATCTTCCTTCACTCTGCATTTTTTTCAGGGGTACCTTCCCCCCCGCCCCTTTTTCTCTCTCCACAATCTTCAGTCATTTTTTCTCTTGTTACCATACTTGCCCCCCTGCCTCTCTGGCAATTACACCCCATCCTTCCCCCCGCTGCCAAATTCTAGCCCAGACAGGTTCAGCATCGCCTCTGAGTGGTTTCCAGGACAGCGTTAGGCAAGATGTCTCACCAGTGTCACCTGCGACTCGCCGGCTGCCCAGCCAGGCGACCACGCGTGGATGGCGGCGTCCTATTTCGGTAGGGTTTTGCCTTAACCAACACGCTGCTCTGAGCTTCAGTAAGCGGCAGCAGGCTGAAGACGAGCGCCCTGTGCACCGAAGCAGACAGGAGGCATATGAAGCAGCTCTCCCAGGCTTGCACCACTCGCCAAGGAAGGTCTGGTGGTTGCACGGGTGGCCCTTGCTTCTGCAGCGGAAAGTCCTGCGGTACACCCAAGGTGCGGACTGCCAGCCACAGCCTCTGCCCCAGAACAACGCAGACGGAGGCCAGGCATCTCACACCTCTGAACCTGTATGAAAACCTGAGCAGAGATGGCCAGGCTCGCTGTGGTTTGAAAAACGTTACTGCAACTTCACCTGCCGTCTTGCCCTGTGCAGCGAGGGGAAGCTGCACAGCGACAGGGGAGCTCGGGGGGACATGAGCACTCCCTCACCCTGGGCTCCGAAATTCAGAAACCTGTCATTCCCCGCTCTGAAGGACTGGGAAAAATGGGCTGCTCCCGAGGGCGATTCAAAGCAGCTGAATTAAACTCCTTGACCATCCTTTGGCAAAACCTCTTTCTCTCTCACTGCAGAAGGAGCTGGAGGTGACAAGCCTTCCAACAACTAAAGCTCTGTCCCGAAATTACTCCTCCATAACCACCAAACGTAACCAACTTTTTTTTTAAATGAATCATTGCACTTTATCCTCAAAGAAAATAAAGCTACTGTGTTGTCAGATAATTCAGTAAAATTCAACCAGTTTTTCTTTTTATCCTACAACTCTTTCAGGATTCAGCTCTGTTGTCCAACAACAACTGCTAACACTACAATGTACATGAAGACAGTGTTGAGAGGTATTAGTTGTTTAGTTTAAATAAGGAAGTTTTAACTAGAACAAATTACTTAGGGTTATAATATGGTGTGATTTATGCTGTTTGCCTAGCTTTACTTAGCATGAGTAGTGAGATTTGCTGAAGCCTTTAGTCCTCACTAGAGTCCATTTTCTTTATAATTTTCCTAGCACCTGGTACAGTGCTGTTTTTAGTCTCCTAGTATGAAGACAGCCCACTGATGTTTTGGTAGTGTTTTTCCCCGAGTCCGGGAACTTTTCAGTTCCCCATGTTCTGCCAGCGAGCAAAGGTGCATCAGAAGCGTGAATCAGAAGATAAGGACGCTACAACCCTCAGCAGAGACTGCAAATCAGCAAGTCAACCGCCTGACTGCCTGGGCACAGAGGAAGAATCCAAGAAGGTGTTAGAGGACCCCAAACCAAAAATCACCACTGGACTAAAAGACACGTGAGGGGTGGCTGTATAGATTGCAAGGGTGTAATTGCCCAGGGGTTTCTTTGTTCAACGTCCCTCTCTGGAGGCACCCAGCCAGCTGATCCTGCTGCTGTACCCCTCATTTAAATTATCTTTTTTTATAAAATCCAGCGCCTGAGACTCCACTGCGGGAAACCTGGGGCTGAGCCTGAAGAAGGAGGGAGCACACCCAAGAGTAAGTGTGCGTATGTGACAAGTCGGAACGGGCACCCATTGGGCCCCTGGGGTCCCCCGCTGCAAAGGGACCCTGGTCCAAGCAGTGAAAGACTGGGGTGGTGATGTGTGTGTGACTCCTGGAACAGTATGTGAATGCTGGGGCAGCGGCTTCTCCTGTAACAGATGGGTTTCAAACGGAGTGAAATGTACCCATAGACCCCATCTGACACCCAGCCTGTAACAGATGAGTAATTAACAGTTTTTACATATTCCCACCAAGAGAAGCCTTGAGAAAGAACATGGTGCACTCTGCTCTGGTGCTCTGACACAGAGCGGCGAGGAGGTCCGAGAGCCTTAAAAAACAGCACACGTGCATTTTCAATCGCTTGTGGAAACTGCCCCTCTCATCCAAGCGCACCACAGTGATGGAGTTAAAAGGCACCACAACATACGGGAACCTCAAGACCTTGGAAACCGTACAAAGGATCCTCCTTGCAAATAATACAAAAACAAGCGTGCATCTGTTTTTTCTCTCTCCAGTGCTAAACACATCACACTGAGACTGCTGGCTCAGAGTCAAAGAAGTCTCCAAAGTCTCTCTTTGTTCCAAGTGTATTCCCGACGGCAGTGTAACACAGTGCTCTGACAAACGTGGACCAGCGTCCTAAAAGCCAGGAGACAGCATTCAAGCACATACACATGTATTCATATGGCCCAATTCCGGTTTGATACATGACTGCTGAACCCACTTCTGTTCTTGCTGATAAGAAACAAATACCTCCAGCTGAAGGACTGCAAAGAGTTGCCTGAGCCCACCAAACCCATGTGCTGCCCATGGACGAACTCTTCAGAAGTGCTCACAGGGGAAAGAGCACCAGCAGGATACCAGGTGGCCTTTTTTTTTTTTTTGGCTTTATTTTGATAACCAGAAGTCACAGAAATAATTGAAGCAGCCCATCATCTGAAAGAACAGTTTCTAGGCTCAAAAAAAAAAAAAGTAAGTTGTTTTCTGCATTTCTCATGTTTCCTTAAAGAGCATGCTGTTGTGAACAAACATTTTAACAAAACCTTTTCTTGCTCAGGAAGCCCAGCTTCTAACTGAAACACAACAAAACCATGAACCAGAGACAACACAGCCCATGCTTTCAAGAGCGCTGAACATGATACACTGTCTTAACTTTCTCATTTTTACTTCCAAGTCCTTACAGCTTCTTCATGTGTCTTCACGAAGTTTTGAAGTAGAAGTTGCCTTTTGTTACTGCCTGATAAAAGCCATTAGTTTGCACTTCAAATTTTGACACCTGTGGAGCTGTGGTATCCAGGCAGGTGAGATGGTAAACCACCGACTACAGCTCACTAGGTACTGCAGTAATATCTTGAAGCAGACAAGAAGCTATCAGAAGACAAGAACTTCACCAAAAACAAGAACAGAGGGCTACTTCTCATTGGAAAACATTTTCCCTTCTCTCTACTTTTCCTCATAACTCCAACCAAAAAAACTTCTTCACATTTTTTTTGATTGAGGAATTCCTGTGTTTAAAATTTATATAAAGTCCATTTGTTCTACAGAAAGCAAGGTCTGTTTTGCACACACACATAAAAATATCCTGAGTTGTCCTTATCTAATTATATTTCCATTGCACTTTCTAAAAGTTACCGACACACACACACAAAAAAAAGGACCTTTATTTGTACACCACTTTGGTGGCAGGAGGTGAGGAGGAAGATAAGGTGACTATTAACACAGCCAGCTTTGCCCTGTATCTTCCTTATCTCAGGTGGCAGCCTGGATGTAACATGGAATGGTAGACCCCTGAGAAGATAAGCAGACACCTAAATTATTCATAATGACCACATGTTTCTCCTAGACAATTAGCTTATTTGATTAAAGCAAACTCTTCTACAAATATAAAGCAAATACTTGCAGTGAGTACTCAGAACTCTGCAAAAGAGTTAATACACACTGTCATCACATGCAAGTGTAATATTTGATACACTTTTCCTCTCCCTGAAGTGGGCAGGACTATTTTGTCCTGATGAAGAGGGGAGTTGGTCATTCTGCACTAACCACCACAAAGAAAAAGTCTATTCCCAAAGCAGCTGCTGAAGAAAGAGGATAAAAAAAATACGTTTAAGACAATGTAACTAAGGTGTTTTTTAAAACTTAGCCTTGAATTTATAACCAAGACTGAACTGAAAGTGGTACAGATGAGCTATCTGCTTTGTTATCTTTGTTTTTACTTATGTTACTATGGCAAATGCCAAACTTACTGAAAAACTAGTTGCCTACAAGTCATGTACTCAGAGCCACTGCCAAGGCGGGAGCACAGTTTCCCAGAGTGCGTTTCCTAGTCAAATAAAAATACGTGAGCCATCGTAAGCTGGGTTTGTGTTACCTTTGAGTCTCTAGGAAGATGAGAGGCAGATAATAGCATTGCCTATAACATTTTATTACATCACATCAGATGGATTTCAGGTATCTTTATACTCAGCTTATAAAAATCAAGCCAGCGTGCTGGGGTTGATCATTCAGAAGTGGACCATTTGCAAATTCCTGAAAGTGAGCGAGCTGTTGTTCTGGTTTTTTCTATTTTGTAACAATTTGCCAATCTGCAACAGCAGAAAAACTCTTCCTCCAAATGCTTATAGGGTGTCAATTTTCAGATTGCTGACAGTGGTCTGTTATTGCAGACGTCTTATCGTTTAACTGCGTAATGGTAAAATTGAAATTACTGCAAATTAAGCCCCCTTAAGGGCAACTAAGAAGCAGCTATTAGGGAAGTAAAAATAATTTATTAATAATAAATGTATAAAGCTAAATCTTTTGTGGCTGCAAATCAGAAGGATTAGCCCAAGATTAACATACATCTGAAATTCATTATTAGTGTATTAAAATGTAAAAGTAGAAGCGTAGAAGAAAGTTCCTATTCTGAACTACTTACATTACAGAAGCAGCACATACAGGCTAAGGGGGCACTGTTTACAATGATTAGGACGAGTACAAACATGCCACAGCAGCTGTTTGCTTTTGCTTTTCTTCCCCCCCCTAAATATACAAAATGTGTCCTAACATCCCCCTTTTCAAAACAAGGCAGGTTAAGTTTAACAAGAGAAATGCCATGTTCCAGAGCAGACTTGCAGAGCACTGGCGGCGTGCGGCTGCTTGCCATTAAGAGCCGACCCCCCCATGTGTTTGCTGAATGACTATGCCAACGCCTGTGCCACCACGAGACCTGTCGTTGCTCCTGCATGGCTTTGCAGCCAGCCCCAAAACAAACACAGAGTGGGAAGTAAGACACCGTATGCCCTTGTCCCACCTGCTCAGATCAGGATCATCCTACCTCTAAAGACCGTGCATTCTGGGTGGGCTCCATCCCGAAGCACAGGCTACAGTGGCTTACCAAGAGCCTGAAAAAAGTTAAAACTGTGCGCAACAAATTACATATGCATGTGTGTGCTTGCCTTCAACTTTCCATGGAGTGGCAGGCTGTGTGATTCACCACACCACCCACCCACAACCCATCAGCTGCCTCCAAGGCTATCCATCACACTGATGCAAATGCTTCGCCCTCCTCCTACCCAACAGCCACTGATTCAATAAGGCATTACTCCCCACATACGACAAGATGCTCTCTCCTCGGCTGCACACTTTTGGGGACTAACCTGCTCATCTCACCAACCGTGAGCAGAGCAGGAGATCTGGCTGGGTTCCTCCCCAGCCCCTCCAGCACTGCAGCAGATACCAGAGCAAGGAGTCAGCCTTGGCACGAGTACCACCACACAACCTCCCACCCCAACAGCAGGCGGAAGAAAGGGGACAGAAGAATAGAGAGGACGGCAGAAAGAGCGGGAAGACGCCATGAGGTCTGGACCAGAGCTGCACTGAGACAGGCAGGCCTCCCTGGGAGGAACCCAAGTGAGATGCTGTCCCGCAGGTGAGCCGTGCCGCCAGAGCCAGCTCCAGGGTCGGATCCCGCACCCATCCAGCACAGCGGGAGGAAGACACCAGGAGCGCTTCTGTGTATAATTTTCAGCCACACTGCCACAGAAACCAAGAGGGACACCGATCAGATGGGGAATGATCACAGGTGAACGTTACCCTGGCAGAGACAAATCAAAGAAGCTCTTTTAATCCAGTGGAGTTTTCCAATAGGACTTGAAGGGCTGCACAAGGCAGGGGACAGCACCGTGGTAATGGAGAGGCCAAGAGGCCTCCTCCTCCTGCAGTACAGAAACTACAACTGTTTCAGGCATGGCCTGGACAGAAACTGAAAAGAAAGAAGAGATGCCATAAGGAGGTACGCAAGTGATCTGCGGAAGAGACAGAAAGCCGAGAAAGTGGGAAAAGAAAGGGAAGAAGAAATTAACAGAAGAAACATACGGGACACCAAAATGTAAAGGCCAGTTTATTTGTCCATTTAAAACAGGTCATTACATGTGAGAAAGTTTACTCCAGTAGCACATATCCACAAATACAGCTTCTTCACATACACTAATCCCTGTGCAAACAATAACCTCACAGCCCCAACTGGGAGGAGACCGTCACTGCCTGCTATTTTTACCAGTATAGAAACTGGGGTAAAGACAGCCTCTGCGGCTTTTCAAGGCAGCACAAGCCATATGAGAGCACAAGTGTTAGTCCTCTGTCACCACAGCGAGATGTTCTTCATTTCTCAAAGTTAAACTGTCACCCATAGATGAGAAAGTCCATTTTAGGTCAGTGTACAAGCTGACGTACAGATCGAACAGTCACTGATCTGACCATGGGCATCTTCCAGCCCAAGAGGGCTCACAACAGCGAGGGAAATACATACGTACCAGCAGGGTTTTTTCAATGCAAACTGGCAAGATTTTGACAACGAGTGGGATTGCAACAGCAAATCAAAGAGTAATTAAATCCAGTGAGGGACCCCCTTTAAAATACTTCAGTTAAGGTCCATTAGGACCTCAGCCGAGGACAGAAGTTTGACAGTTCTTTGCAAAACGCAGGACTGTCGCGTTTGCCACTCACTCCAGATCCCGGAGAGCCACAGCATTAGCTCCCCAGTCCAGTGCCAAACACAGCGCCGCTGGCCCAGGCTGCTGCTCTCGCTGCAGAAATGGCTGGAAGCGACTTCGAAACAAATACATAAATGGATAGTTGACTCATTTGCTAGCACACAGCACTGGCATGCAGTGTCCCAGGAAAAGAAACAAAACAGGTTTTTTACTCCCTGGGTCAGCAGACAAGCAACACAATTTTGCAAAAGGACCGATATTTTGGAAGCAGCAATGCACACGAGGGCACAGCTGTCCCTAACAGCACGTAATACAAAGTTCAGCAAGGCAAAGTTCATCAGTGAATGAATTACAACACGTAAAACAGAGATAAAAGATTACAGCAGCAAGAGTTCGGCCTGCCAGCCCAGCTGCGCCTGGCAGAACCATAAGGAAGGGGAGGAGTTAACACTAACAGCTCCTTCCAAAACAATCTGCTTCACCCACAAGAGATCCCCCAACTTTGTTGGCCTACCAGCAATTTTCTTCAGTAAGCTTTTCTTATTCTAGCTTTGCATTATCCTCTGTGTTGCCGAGAGGTGTCTCCTCGGGGATTTTCACCCAAGCGTAACAGGTAGGTGCTGCATCTCATTTCCACTCCTTCACTTCTAAGGATTACATAAAGTAAATCTCATTTCTTTAGGCATCCGGTAAAACTTAAAATGAGCGGTCTCTTGCTGATTTGGTGAAATTTTAAGTAGGATACAACAGCAGTGACTTATCAATTAGAAACAGAAGTTAACCAAAATCGAAGCAGGTTTTGGTATAACCCAGTGAAAACACCCATTCTCTGCATCACTGTAGAAATGTGTTACTTTATGCAAGTGCATTAATGGCGACTAAAAAGGTTTTGCCTCAAGAAAACAAAATGCAGCTTTTTTCTTTTTTAATACACACATGGATTTCTGCTTTTTTAAACAAAAAAAAAATTAAACAACTATTAAAAACTTAACAAAAGCAACTTCCACTATTACAAGTTGGGACCAAGTGTATATCCTAGGAAAAGTCTTTGTCTAATTTTCTCACATACTTTCATGGGGGTAAATTTAATGACAGTATAAACGATTAATGGTACTCGATAGAAGCTTAGGTTGAAAATATTGTTTTAGGATGGTTCCTTTCAAACACTGTAAGCACTCACCAACCCTCTCAAAACTACCTTTCAGCTTTTCAGTCTGAAACGCTTTCTCAATGGATACTCCATTTGCATTTAATAAAGATGTTTAAAAAGTAAAGAAAACATGAAGCAACATGGTGTTTTTTACATTCAGATATTTCTTCTGGCAATAAATCAATTTTTATTATTTTCAGTAAGAAAAGCAGAAGGAAAAAAAAAAAAGCAGGTTGATCCTAACCTATCTTTCTGTCTTTTCTGGCTTAGCTACCCCCCAAGTCCCATGTCATGACTTTCCAAGAACTGGACTGTCAGGAATTATGCCACCAAGACCACAGGCTTTTTTGAAAGATGAGTCACTTGCAAGCTTTTGGACCTCTAAAGCATCTTAACAGTCCATCCACAGCGCCAGACTCATCTGTGCCTCTTGACTGGAGATGAGATGAAGTTGTGGCCAGTAAAAAATTGCCCCATACGACCTCATCACATGAAGCAGGCTCAATTCTCCCCAGCCACTCGGGATTTTTCCTGAAGCAAATGTTATAACTACATCTCTTAAGTATCCACTAAACTCCCAAGTAATTTTGCAGTTCGTTCACCTTAACTGCTTTGCTGTCTCTCAGGCAACTAGTAAGCTACTCCCTTGCTACCCTTACCTTCCAATTTCTCTTCCGTGTCTGGAGCGCTATTTCACGAGCGCAACAAAACTCACAGGATCAGGAATAATCCCCCTTGGCCATCGGGAGAGGTCAGAGCGCCGCGCGCCCGCTGTCCCTCCCGGGGCTGCGCCATCGCCCCAGCAGGAGCCCGCTGGGAGCCGATACCATCTTCTGCCCCAAGCAGCCCCAGCCCACCGAGTCAAACCCTCTCCCAGTGATCAAAGACAAAGGTCCCACAGAAGTGCTCGACTGAGCTAACGGCACCACACTTACAGTTTTCCTAGCAGTTGATACCCATCTACTGAAAGCAAAATATGCCCTAACCGTCACAGGTAAAGGCTGGGAAATGTCCTCTTACTCACTGATGACATACTCTACTCTTGGTATTGTATGGCTTTCCTTTCTTGTGGACTATTAATGCAAATCACATATTAGGAGTATTTGCTCCATATCTTTTACTGTGTACAGCAGTTTATGCTGGTGCAAATGTTCTTTAATGTGTCAGCTGGGAAATTGGATTTTCAAAGGCCTTTCTCCAGAAGTCCTCAAAACCAAGCATTAAGAATGTCATACATGTGAAAATTTATTTTTTCTTTTGGTAGTCCAATGTCTACTTCCTTAAAGTGGAAAGTTAAAAATTTCGATGGCATCATTTGTGCACATCACCTAACAGTATCGGCCCTTTATCTGTGCCAGACTTCTGCATTTGACTTACTCTGCTGCTTTAGGAAAAGCACAATAAAAAAACAACCACCTAAATCTTCAAAATTTGCTGCTGCCAGCTGTGGCAAGTGAACAGGCACCAGCATGAAGAAAAAAACCAAACATACAAAACCCCAAAAAACTTTCTGTCAACACCTGCCGTTGACTTTCTTCTAACAAAACCTGTTCTGGAAGGCATCTTTTTACTGCTGACTTTCAAATGTAAGAAGCAGTTTTTAAGGAAACTTGAAGCTTTTTTAATAGGCCAGTCCAAATACATGTGGTTTTAATTCTGTCAAAGACTGTGGCCTGAAGCAGTACATCCAGCAACTCGAGTATCTACTGTCCAGCATTTTTTATTTCAGAGTCTGACCCAGAGAGACACAAAACAGCAGAAACCAACCTGGGGTGGCATCCAAGCAATCAGAAAGACAGGAATCATAAGCTGGAAATTAAGGAGTTGCTAACTACCTTTTTCTCACTCAGGGCAGCTGCAAAACCATGGACCTCTAAATCAACCATTTCTCATTCACCTCTGAAAAAAACGCTCTTTTGACAATGTCTTTTTACCTTCATGTCTTTTACCTTCTGTATTTGTTAAAGCTAAACCTAAACCTGAGGCAGAAATAATGAGACTACATCCATCCCCCCTTGTGCACTTGCCACAAAAACAACAGCAAACCAAGAAGCCCACCCCATATGGAAGATCCTGTGATGCACATGCACAGGAAGTCAGTTAACAGACTGTTAATACTTCGCTTTTTTTTTTTTTTTTTGAAAAGTAGGTTAGCAAGCTCCCAAGAGAGCCCATTAACCTAGAATTAAAAACTGAATAAAACAATGCTTTGGGAAGAGACTTTCTCCTTTATGCCCCAAGATGCTGAACTCTCTCTCTCCTTTCTTCAGCTCCGGGAAAAATTTTGAATTCTCTATCTCCATTAACTTCTGTTCACACTGCTACTTTAAGGTGCTTGGCTTCTGGTGCGCTAGGGGCTTCACATCAAATTTCAGTAGCTTTAGCTTATTTCCCTAAGGCACGCTGGCGGACAGTGAGATGGAGATGCTGCAAGCTCTCAGGTTTTGCTGCTGCAGGAAAAGGAAATCCCCATGATTTCACCATGTAGTAATATAAGCCAAGGGAATTAAAGTTTATCTGGAAAGAAACTAATACATTTTAGTCTTTCTAATGCACCTTTGAAAGGTCTTCTTCATAAAGCCCACACTGTAACATTCCTCCAGTATACAGAGCACACACACATCGGAGTTCACATACAGCAGCAAACCAAAACAGTTTAAAAGATGCACACAAATCAGCATCTGTTTAGGCAAGTTTCCTCAAGCATTTCAGTATGACAATAGAAGGATGTTTCCATCCATGCAAGCAAACCTTATAAACTTTACTTTCACAAAACAAGTTCACTTTTGGAAATGAGTAATTACTAGAAAAATCTTTAAGCACCTGAATGACAAAAAAAAAAGTCAAACCACTTTTTCCTATTTCCTATCTGAGTCTTAAGAACTATTTATCTTTCAATATTTTTGTCACAGTAGCCTGTTACTCCGTCCACCTCCAGAGAAAAACAGGCAGGTGGAGATTATTTTTTCCCCCTAGACTACTCCTCTTTGCCTACTAACAAAAAATCTCAGAAATCACCTTAAGCACAGCATTTTAGACTTCTCAATAAAGAGAGCATACTTAGGCACGCAGTGAAAGTTTTGCATCAAAAACATAGTAGTCCCAGCTGAAAATCAGAAAGTTCTGTATTTGTGCAGGGAAAGTGCCAGCTTTCAATATTTTACCCCTTTCACAAGCAAAGGAGGAAAAAAAAATAAAAAATCCCCTATGCAGGTAGGAACTGGGGGACATAGCTAAGCACAAGCCATCAACGCCAGCTGTCAGAAGCAGCAATAATTCTCCCATCCTGCTTCTATACCATCTTTGTCACTCCCATGGAGATGAGGCACACGAGCCCTAATGTGATGCTGGGTTCAGAGAAGGCGGCTCCCGATGGGGCAGAAAGAGGGGGAAAAGCTGCGCAAAGCGCTGCGGCGCAGGACAGACCCGTCATAACCATCTCTCTTCCACCCCCACATTTACCCCTTCTGCCAGCTCCAGCCAGGCTTGTGTTTTATCACACCTGTTCGCTCTCAAAACCAAGCTAAGGGCAAAGACAGGAGATAAATGAGAAAAGCATTTCTGGCTAGCTGCAGTCATCAGAGCACAGTGGTGTTACACATGTTTATTTTAAGTCTTGTGATCTTTCTGGCTGGCATGGCACTGAAAGCTGTACCCACATTAACACATACCAAAGGAAGGAAGTGTTTCACTGGTAGATGTCCAAGCATTTTAACCTGGACGCTCAGAGGAAACAAAATGTGTATTTAAAAAATAATCTGTGATGCTATTTACCCAACCCTTCAAAACAGAGGAGGCCTGATATTAACAGAAACAGCAAAGTTGAGGCTGCAGTTCTTAAGGGCTTTATTATTTATCTGATTTCAAGAAATAAAGCAGGTTCTCTATTGTTCAGCAGCAATACATTAAGAAGCCTTTGGCTTTAAATCTTCTTTACTTCCCTCCCCACCCCAGTACCAGTTAACACTCCAAGACTACTCACATTTGCAAATTTTGGAACTGAAAATTGTCCTCTTGTTAAAAGAAATTAATTACAAAATATACAATAAAGCAGAATTAATAAACACAGATTTTTTTTGTGTGTGTGTAAAAGCAATGAAAAGTAAATGTAGATTAGAGATAAAATAAGGAGAAAGAGATGCAAGAGAACGTCTTGCATACGCTGCACACTATTTTCTGATTTTGCTAACAAATTAATATTAAACTGTAGTTGAGAAAATCATAAGCCGCAAGTAATGAAAACCTATTTAATATGCAGCAGAAAAAAAATCATTTTTACAAATCTGCCCAATTACACTTGACTATTTCCTAAAGCAAAAACCAAAACGAGCTTCAATACTCGTTTTCATTCGAGTTTTACTTACCTTTGCTCTTGTGGATGCTCTTCCACATCCTCCTTCGAATCAGCCTGACAAACAGAGAAAATACTATGTAAGGATCTCAGAATTGCGACAGGGCGCACTGGACATACGTACAATTTTTAACTGCTTTGGAGATGGACTCTCATGTGACTGGCTTGTAAAATGAACTCAGAAATCTGAAATTCCTTTAGCAACTCCCTTACAATTCAAGTAAGGTGGATGCTGGCCATCCTGTTTGAGGTTTCAGCTCATTTTGCCAACATAAATGGTGACTTAACACAGCTATTCCATTAATTTTTTTCAAAACATTGACTGAACAGACTAATTTTCCATTTATACAAACGCATCTATACAAAATTCTGCTCACACATACAACTTCCATCTAAAACCATCAACTGTCTTAAAACTACAGGAAGACTATTTCCTCCACCTTCAAATTGGCTGCCCTGCGTCTGTAAACTTAATTAGCCAGTACCTGAGAAAATAGGGTGCAGAATGCCTTGAAATTCACATCATGTGGTAACCCCAAAAGCAAAGGCAAGGTACCACGTTCCAACGGAGACAGCGAGATCCCAAACCCAGATCTTACCAACGATCAGCAACATGTACAGAAACATTAGAGAGTAGAAGCTTAAAGCACAACAGCTTAGCTCAATTGCCGGACTACGGTAATTTTCGAGACATGCAGTTAAACTCTGCCAGCTTGCAGTTCTCAGCTAACCGCTCTGAGCTGTCTACAGAAATGAACTCAAGCGCTGGTTCAATGAGCTCCCTGCAGGAAATCCATTTAAAACAAGCAGGTAGCTGCTCCAAACCTGCCAAGATCTCCAGGAGAGCTTTAGGTACAACTCAAAATGGAGCATGTTGCATCCACCTAACCCGTGCTGATGAAACCGGGGACAACTTTAGGGAGATTAACATTCTTCAGAAAGAGGTCATGGCTATCCTGCCAAGCACAGCTGGTAAGTTTTCCCAGCTGCTGCAGAAGCAGGTGATGCCGGATCCACAAGACACAAGCTACAGACCTTAGCAATGAAAAGGTAGGGAAAAAAAAAAGCCTTTTAAAATTAAACGAGCGCACCTTCTACCACCCCTCCTACACATTTCCCACATAAGTGCATCATGGAACAGGCCCCAAGGTCCCAGCTTTGACTCTAGCTCCTATTTTCACTACACACTGGCAAAAAATAAAAAAATCACCTGCACAGCACTGAACATCTTTCTACAGGCTTCAGATGCTTCAGCAGACCAGGAGGCCCTACTCATCCACTGAGCGGGGCAGACAGAGGGATTTCTGAAGACCTGAGCCTCATGAAGGGAAAAAAATGACAACCACGCTAAGGCAGCAAATACGGTTAATATTACTAATAATAACTAACATTATTATGGCTAAAATAATGAAGTTATGGCTAACATTATTACAGATCTTGCCAAAAGCCACCAGATGCATCTAAATGTCGATGGTTTACCATGAGTAGCTCACGCAAGAGAAGCAGCACAGCCTTCACCATAGCATAACCAAATCTGTAACAAGACTGACAGGGAAGTACGAGTTAATTTGAGGACCTGACGATCTTCCTGTACGCCTGCCCTTACAGGCAGGTTGGAGACACCGTGATAATCGTCCAGGATCTGCAGCGCATCACATGGTTCTTTAGCACAGACCTAACCAGAGGTCCCAGCACCTGGCCCTCATGAAGACCTGGCCATCTCCTCTAACGACTGAGCTAAGCCTTGCTGTTAGACACTACCAGTAAGGCACAATACAAATCCACCATCTGTTTTCCAGCTTCTACAAGCTCCTTTTGCACTTCCAGGATCTCAGTACAACACCAAGCAGAATTACAGGACTCCTCATCCAGCTCCTCCAGAAACACCTTCTCTACCACAAGAGGCTGGCAAGCTATCCTCATTTTAAATGGATTAACTCCTCCTTTAAATGGCTTAACAAGGCATCAGAGACCTGGGACTGTGTCATTACGCAGTGCTCACCCTTAACACTAGTTATCTTAGCACTGACAACTTCTCCTCTTCACTTTTCTTTAAGCAACGATGAAGAAAACCTTCCTGGTCTATGGTGCTGCCACAACATAAAATCTGAATTGTGCAAGGAAAATAAAAAAAAAAATAAAAAAAATCACCCTCGATTCTGAGCATGCACATACAGCCCCATACCCAGCTTTCTCCCGCCTTCTCTCCTCTGTATGCCACACACTACATGTATACCTACACTGAGGATATAAAAAAAAAAAAAAAGACACCAAAACCAACCCCAAAACACTAAAACCAAACAGGCCTTCTCAAAGTACCATATTGCCAGGCAAGTACTGCAGGGGGATGGGAGAAAGGGAACAACTCGTGAAGCCAAAATGCAGGTCCCAGCAGCTAGCTTATCCGTGACAACAAAGCAAAATCCCCTTCCTCCAAACCTCATCCTGAATCATGGGCAGGTGCTTATCTTGTGCTAGAAAGCCCCCGAAAGCGCCCCTCTCACGTCACACAAGTCACGAGAGCCTGGGCTGACAGCTTCTGCATAATCTGCATGGCCAACCAGCCCCAAGTCCTATCAGCACCATCCAGAAGCTCAGCCGGGAGGCTGGAGGAGCCTTTTAACAGCCCAAAGAGGAACACAATTCCCACCCCAAGTCTGTCTCGGGCTTCCACACAAATTGTGTGCCTTCAGACAAACCCTGCTTTGAAGTAGGTGACTCCGACCATTCAGTTTGTGCATAGCTGATGGGATGCGCCTCTGTTAATGACACACCGCAGTGCTGCGTATCTCGGATACACATGTAAGATCAAGGTCTTCATCAGCTTTCGAAACCAGCAGAACAATTAACCTTATTAGCCCCTGAGCTGCACTGAAGAACAGGAACTGAAGACGAGTCACTACTACATAGGAAAAGAAAAAAAAAAAAATTAAAAAAAAATCTTTCAGAACCAAGCAGAACCTCTAAAGTGAAAACCCAGGCAGCAGCTCTATATTTGCCCAGTGTCTGTAACCGACTATGACACAGCAAATATTGTGGCATTTTCCTCCTTCTCCAAATTCAAGCACCTAAAACAGTATCACAGTAATCGGAAATAAGCAGTCGCTGTAATCTCCTAAGCATCTGCAAGCAAACTGAAGTGCACACAAGGCGCTCCTCTGATGAAACATCTCGCCCATCTCCACATGCAGGAACAGCAGAAAACCCATCACATCAGACAGACGTGGCACTGACACCAAAGAGAAGTTTGGTGTACACTGCCTTTGATGACTTACTGTCATTTTCAGTTGCAATAACAAGACCTGGAACTTAACCTTCATTACTTCATTTTGAAGTAGCGCCTCCCTGGAAACTGAAGGGGCTGAAGGGAAAGCGCCGAATGCCCGGCTCTGCAGGTCCCCAACCCGCCTGCCCCTGCCTTCAGACGCTCACAGTAACCACCAAAGCGCTTTCTGACAGACAGACACAGGCAATCGTGGCTCTCTGACACCTCTTTCAAGCGGTGTCCACCACGAACAACAAATGGCATTTGTGCTGCTCCTTTCATACGCTCGTGGCCGTGGAGGCAGCAGGCCCGATACCCTTACCATGCCTTTCCCTGGGCTCTTTCCCTCCTCTTCAGCGTGAAAAAAAAAAAGAAGTAACTAACCTCCTTTCTGAAGTGCTCCAACATGGCTGGTTTGTATTTGGAGCTTTTTCAGCCTTTAATGGTGAAGGGCTTGGGTGTCAAGTCCTACACAAAGGAGCTTTTCTCCCAAGCATTTTAGCTAAGGAAGTATTAACAAGTTACAAACAAACAAGCAAAACCACAAAATTATAAGGAGTCTGAATAAAACCCACAACTGCTCTAAATCAAGCCTCTCGCACTTTAGATTTTCCATGTCAAAATCCCACTGGTTTTCCACGCATCTCCCAACCATCGGGGCAGGCAAGACTTTACATTTTTCCACACTGAGGACAAACGATGGGAAGAAAAACAAAAACCCAGCCCCCCCATCCCAGGGACGTCTGCTATAAAAAGGAGGGCAAGAAGGAGGAGGAGGAGAGCAAGGCAGGAGCCCTGCGGCTACCCCACGCTTCACACCACCTTCACCAAGAAAGAGGAACTGGGCGCAAGGGAATACGGATACCACATCCGACCGGGAAACCCAGCTCGTCTCAAAGCAAAAAAGGGAACCCAGGAAGAACATTAGAACATTGGAGGAAGCTGCAGATGGGTGGACGACTGTCAGCACGCGAGATACAGCCCGCTCCTCCTCAGCTCTGGCACACCAGCCCACGCACACCCTCGCCGACTGCAATGCTCCGGGCACCCATCGGGCTTGGCTACGGAGCAAGAGGAGTAGGTGAGCCACCCCCAAACGCCTCTGCAGGCTTCAGGGGAAGCCGAAATCAAAAGATCACAAGCACCGGGCGGGGGTGGGGGTGCGGAGGGAAGGAAAAAAAAGAAGAAAAAAAAGGAAAAGCACCAATACATGTAAGGGGGAAGCTGGGAGGGGGCAGGCGAGAAGCACAAACAATGAAAGGGAAGCAGGAGGAAACAGAAGGTAGAACGACCGACCGACCGGGGTGGAGGCGCGGGGGCCCTGGGCGGCTGTGCTCCAGCATGCAAATTCATGCAGTTCACGTAGACAAAGCGATGCTGTGAGAGGCCTAGAAAGCAACTACAAATGTTAAAATGCTTTGTTTCCCTTCCCTTGCCTCTTAACACGATGTCTTTATTCCGTGCGTGCTCTTGGAACAAAAGCATGTGCAGGCAACCTGACAGCTGAATGGGCTACCGACCTGTCCAACTTTCATCCTCAATTTCTGCAGGCAGCAAGGAATGCTCAAAACTGCTCTGTCACAGGCAGCTGATGATGCATGGAAAACAAGATAATAGTGCAAAGCCACAACAGAAAGGGAAAAACATCCATCAGACAGCATTGGTAACCCGCCAGAAACAGGCAAAAGGGCTGGGCAGACGGGGCAGCCTAATCCATATCCCTGCTTGCGACACGCAGGCGGGAGGGAGGTGCTTTGGGAGAGGAGCACGCATGGCTCCATCCCTAGATTTTTCAATTCTGCATGCGAAGTTCTCGCTCTCCTGTGCTGTGCTCCCATCCACCTGCCCTCCTCCAAAAGGGAACGGGAAGAACCAGATAGAGGAACCAGGACTCTTCCCGTTCCCAAAGTCTTCCTCGAGACCTATCGTTAAACAAATGAAGCAACCGTTGGGTATTCCCTATCAAACAACATTTATTATCCACTCAAAAGCAAGGCAGTTCTTCCTCTTACTAGACCCTCACCATCGCACCACCGCTGCTGTAGTACGCAGACACTGGACAACAGCTCTCTGAGGGGTTAAGTAAGAAATCCTGTTCTTGCAAGGAAGAGAAGATGCATGACCTCATAGCGGTAACTCAGACCATTTTTTTTTTTAGTGGAGTGTGGAGACCAACAAGCAATAAACCTCTTGCAAGTTTAAGCATTCCTCTAACAAAGAAATGGCACACAGATGAAGAGGTTTTCCAAATCTCCAGAGCTGGTGCTGGCATCTCCACCAATGTCCCTCACCAACCCAGAATAGTCATCCAGCAGGGGCAACGATGCCGAATTTGCCTTCAGGACCTCGCAGATGCCACAGGGGATCATGGCAGAGTAGGTAACCCTCGACTCCTCGGGCACTCAGAGAAGAGCCATGACCAGCCTTTGCAGAGCAGTGCCATTGCTCCATGGAAGCCGTGTTGGAAGGGTCCCTTGCCATATCCGCAGGGACAGAGGGAGGTCTCCTTTCCTCCTCCCCCTGACAACTGGGAAAGGCGACTTCAAAATCGGTCACAAGCCCCAAGCCCAAGAGATGCTGAGAAAAGCCCAAGCCCGCAAGGAAACAAAAATTCGGGTGTCAGGGTTGGGCCTGGTACCAAGCTTCAGTCTTAAAACCTGTTTGAGGAACCCCAGCCCTTCTGCTTCAGCTTGAGCAGTCACCGAGGCATCATATGCTGCTGTGGTCCCCAAGCTCGGAGGGGAAAGCCATGCAAAACAGCCGCTGCACCACGAGTGCTCAGAGACTGGTTCATCTGGCTTTTAACGTCCATCTTTTACTTCAGCGAGCCTATTGCGATTTTCACTTCTCGCTCTGTCACAACTGAAATCAGAAGACCCATTTTCTTTCCTGCATACCTAACGCAGCACCTACGGAAGCGACAGAGGAGCAGCAGCCTCAGCTTCACCTTTCCCTGCTGCAAGGGCTCGGCAGGACCATACGCTCCACCACGCCAAGCTGATGGGCCACTCGTGCCTGGTTTTCCTTCAGCCACACTACAGCTTCTTTTTATGACGATGCTCAAGAACAAAGTGTTTTCCAAGAGGACCTAATCTCCTGAAGAAGTAAACATCACGTCATCATCACTCAACTGCAGCTTCGCTGTGAGAAGCAACTATAAATGACTGCATTACACGTTTCTACATCTAATGCATCTTAATGTCTTCAATGTAAAGAATGCACAAGCAAGAGGACAAGTTCTTTAAGCATCCCTGGGCACAGAGACTCTGCACCTTCCCTTACCTACCAGCACATCCGCACCGGCCAAATTCTGAACAGCATGACGTATATACAAATAATTTTTAAAAACATATATAATAGATAATACTTTCATAACACCACGATACAAAATGCTGGGTCCTGGTAAGGAGCATCAATTGTCGGCTAGCTGAGGAAAAAAAAAATAATACTTCTGCTATTTTTCCCTACGTTAATGGGTATCAACGGCTGAGCACTAAACAGAGAATGATATAATGGCTTAAGAGAACTAAATTACCCTCTTTTCCCTCTCACACAAGATAATGTCCCTAAGGACTGCTTCTTCCCATTTACGAGCCTGGTGCCGTGCAGTCTAGGAAGGCCCAGCTCAACATATGGCAGAGTCCATCAGCGCAAGTTAAATGACCGCCTCGGATGCCGTAAACTCCAGACCACCGCTTCCAGCGCCCCTCCGCGCTCACCAGCCCAGCCACGTATTTTACCGTACTGGCTCCGCTTGCCATACAGAATTTAGCCAATCTTACTACCCTTCGAAAAAAGCGGCTAAACAAAACAGAAATGCGCTACGACGAGGGGAACGACATCATAAATGATGTGTCATCTGAACAGAAAAAATGGCTTCACCTGAGCGGGTCTGAGATATAAATACATATGCATGTTCATTATACACACATTCAGTATCTACCGTGCACAAATATATTCA
>VFFE01006484.1:1080442-1099942 GCA_008921705.1 Burhinus oedicnemus | reverse complement strand
GGGCACGCCCACGCCCCACGCCCGCCAGCGCCGAGCACATGGCGCCACCGCCACCCCCGTAGCGGCGTGCCCGACCCCACCCCCCCCGCAAAGCAAGAGGAAAAGGCGGGAGGTGGGGGCGGCGTTGGGGAAAAACGACGGAAAATCGGTGTTATGAGCCGGTTTGTGCAGTTGGCCCGCGGTTTGCGGCGGGAAGGGGAGCTCCCCTCCCTTAGGGCCGTGCGGGGTGTCAGCGGGCCGGGGCTGGGTGCTTTCCTCTTATTTTTAGGAAAAAAAAGCATTAAAAGAGCCAAGGGAGAAAACCAGGAGGCGGCACGAAGGGGGAGGAGAGAGCGCAGAGGGGAGGGAGGAGGGGGGAAAAAACCCAAACAACCGAAATAGCCCCGATCTGGTGACCTTCGCGCAGGTGTTCTTCGGGAATCATAGAATCCTAGCATGGTGTAGGTTGGAAGGGACCTTAAAGATCATCTAGTTCCAACCCCCTGCCATGGGCAGGGACACCTCCTACCGAAGCAAACGCCGGCCGTGCGGTTCAGAAAAGGGCAGTGGAGTTTATTTGCCTCGGTATTCCTTGGAAGCTCGGTACGTCAGAGGATTAGCGCTGCTGTTCTGGTCCCTTTTGGGTTGAAGTAACTGTTGTGGTGCCTGAGGGGTCGCCCCGGTAATTACGGCATTCGTGAAGCAGAAGCGCAGAGCGGAGCCCAGCGACAGCGTGTGCTGGCCACGCGGTTCCAGCGTGCCGCTCACACGCCCTCCTGGTCCTATTTTAAAGCACTTGTCCCCCTTGCTCAAAAAATAAACCCTCCAATGCTTAAATTACAGGAAAAAACAGTTGTTAAACTAGTTCTGCAAACCTTGAGGAAAAAAGAAAGCAAATACTCCGCTAACGAGGTTTGCACAACCCCAAAATTGCATCTGGTTCTCTCCTTACTGATCGCACGCAGTAACTCACATAAACAGTGGGAGCACGGTGCTTACTCACCAAAGGCTCATAAATAAAGCCAAGCCAATGACAAAACCCATTTTCAGCCCCAGACTGAGACAACACACGAGGCCATTTGAGACCTCGGTCCCCGTCGGCAGCGGGACGGCTCCCCAATGCCCTCTCTGCTTAGCGCTTGTAAAAGCTTTTCCCAGCCAGAGCCCGCCCGGGTTTGAGGGAGCAGCCGGGGCGCGGGCAGCTCTGTGTGCGGGGGGCACGGGCAGCTCTGTGTGCGGGGGGCACGGGCAGGTCTGTGTGCGGGGGGCACGGGCAGCTCTGTGTGCGGGGGCGCGGGCAGGTCTGTGTGCGGGGGCACGGGCAGCTCTGCGTGCGGGGGGCACGGGCAGGTCTGCGTGCGGGGGCACGGGCAGGTCTGTGTGCGGGGGGCACGGGCAGGTCTGTGTGCGGGGGGCGCGTCTCTGCTGGCGGCAAAAGCAGTGCTGACCCCCCCCCTACAGGAGGAGACTTCGGCTTTGGCCCATATTGCGCAACGGCCGACGTATGGCAATGCAGTCCCCTCTCCTGCCCACATCCCCCTCTCGCCACCTTCTCTTCCCCCCTTTTTCCTGCTCTCTGCCCGTTAGATGGGTCTTTTGTTTTCCGCCCTGTCCCTCTGTGCCTTTAATCGCGTTGCCTGTGCTTCCCTGGAGGAATTACTGCCCCGCTCGTATGGGCGCACCCCGTGGCACCCCTCCGCCTGTGCCCCTGAGCGCGCCGGGGCTTGCAGGGAAACAGCACCTTTTAAACCGGGAATGGCTGCGTGTTTCTCTGCCGGCAAACATGCGGCCACGCTTGGACAGGTGCTGGAATAGGCACGTGTGCGGGAGAGGGTTATAATGGTGTAAACTATAGAACAACCCCACCCAGGGGCTGCCTGGCACCATCCAGTAGGGAACTGGTGCACATCCAGTAGGGAACTGTCCCCCGCACTTTTGCAACTGGTCCCAGCTGCAATACCAGTTAGACTGACATTATTTATACCGTAGACTGACATTATTTTAAATTATTGGCTTTTTTATTGTCGAGTTTTTAAAAACCAATGTCAGCATGAGCTGATGACTTTGTGAGTCTGAAAGTCAACTGCGTTTTTGATGTCCGCAGAAAGGGGTCTGGCTGGCAGCTGGTCGGTACGTAGAGGAAAACTCTCCTAGACAGTCTTGAGACTGGTTTAGCTAAACAGGTTTTAAAATGTTAGGCAAGAGAGGTGGCCTGAGCCGCGGTCCGGGCTGGGGCCGGGCTCCCCTGGGACATGCTTCTGCCACAAAAAGCAAGGGGCATGTTTGCAGCCTTGGAAACCAGGGCCGGGGGGAGGCGTGAGGCTTTCTGCAGGCGAGGTACGGCCACCCCAACTCATCAGCACGGCCAAACACCTTGCTTTCTGGAGGCTTTTTCAGATGCGATGGACAGGACCGGGAGGAAATCAGGGCCACGATGCAGATGTTGGGATCGGACGGGGAGAAACGTGTTGCGTAACAGACATCAGATGGGAGCAGGCAACCTAATTACATTCCCGCTCTTGTGCCTCTGTGCATGGCTTTACCAGCAAAATATGCCTGGAACTGTTCTTCGTGTGTGAGATGAGATGAAATGAAATGTACCTGCTGCTAAATACATGGAGATGCTCCTGGGCCAGCCCCAGGACAACCTGGAGATCTGCCACCCACTGTAGAGGGCGCAGGGGAAGACAGGGCAGGGATGATGCTGGGGGGGCAGAGCAGAAGGTGAGCGGAGGGGGAAGCTTTTCCTCCCAGATAAGGCTCTAAGTGACTTCTGCAGTCGTAAGACAATGGATATTTGGGTTCCTCCAGGCTGACACATCTGCCTTTATTGGCCTCGGTTGCACAGGAGGGGACCTGAGACCCCTCCTGTGTTGTGCAGCACCCATTGCCCCACCGGTTTCAGCCACCCCGTCTTCTCTCGGCCGCACTCGGGTGCTGGCCCACGCTCCCCCAGGGAGGGTTCGCCTCCCCCCGCAGCACTCCCAGCCCACGGCACTGCCTGCAGCCAGCCGGCATATGACATGCAACCCCACTCTCTGCTCACATCGCCTTTAGGCAGCCTGGGCATCCCTAACACCGCATCCCTCACCCCCCGGTTCCACGCACATCGGCACCGCCGCCGCCAGCTTCCCAACTGCATCCGACCTACATTCACCGCCTTCTCACTGCCGCAGCTTGATTTTATTTAGAGCATCCTCGCTCCTCTAGCCTCACTGCAGACCCGTCGGGGAGAAGGAGCTCAGTGCGCAAGACGTAGCAGGGGGTAAAAAAAAGCTGCCAACATGTCCCTGCTGGTCCTCTTTGACAGGCCACCATGGTACTCTTCCGTTCCCCAGAAAACAGTGACTAATCCAGAGCCAATAGATTCACCCCACTCAGCCTGGAAAATCAAACAGCCACTAGAACATTTGGATGAGGAGCTTGCCGCGCGACGCTCCGGGAGCGGGTGGTCCTGCCGTGTGAGCACAGCATGGAGGGGCCCGTGCGGCCCCCTCAGCCACCTGCAAATGCGTCAGTGCTCTTCCAAAGCTCGCAGACCTATCGACGATGCTGTTTTCCAGCTAGGGAAGATTTTTTTTGAGGCTATACGCGTACTTACTGTTCACGTGAAACAAGTCCCTGCGCTGGCATATCTTAAGATCTTTGACTTGTTTTTCAGTAGTAGGATGTGCTGCTGAAATATTTATTTTTACTCTTTCCTTTGCCCTTGAACTACAAGGAAAAGGAGCTGAGTTTTACCTACAGCAGTCTGGAGATACTGCGGTAAACTTCGGTAAATCGTAAAGCACACAGCAATTAATCCAGCCCTAAATGCCATTACAAATCCCCATTACTTTCAGCATGGGAATAGCTACTTGCCTTTCAAAAAAGACATGACACTTTACGGGAATACTGGGCAAAATTAATTTCTGGGGGAACTGAGCCCAGCAGAAGCCTTTCTAGTCAAACCATGCAGTCATTTCATTTGCATCCACGTATTGCACCGTATGCAGTTAATGCTTAACATAAGTATGCGGATCATCTATTTAAGGGTTTCCATTAGGTGCAGTTTGAGAGACCGTATGCGCTGAAGGTGACATATTAAAAAAAAAAAAGCCCCAGGGAAGTGGCCCACTTTGGAGTATTATCTTCTCCTTGCCATCCTCAGCTGGGAAATTGGCAGTGATAAGTCCCATTGGCCTGGGCTGAAATATGCCCATCCTGGGGTCTGCAGCAGTCTTTGGCTGAGCCCAGGGCCTCTTCTCGCCCTCCCCAGCAGCCTCCCTCCCTCGCCAGGCTTCGCTTTATCATCCCACATCTGTACATCCCCACACCCACCCCACACGCCCAGGGCCGGCCCTATCGGCAAGTGCAGCGATGGTCAGTCCCCCCTGATAAGGCTACAAATCCCAAAGAGAGATTCAGTGGGGATAATGCCTTTACTTGGGTCATCTCCTCACCCAGCTAGCTCATTCTTCATCCAAGGGGCAGCCTTTCCCAAACACCCACTGCCGGGTGACAAGCCGAATCACTGGGAACTCAGTCCCACCCAAGGAACGCTGAGTCCCACCGACCTCTGCCATAGGGCCACGTGCTCCCCAAAGACCAGCTCACGGGTGAGTGCACAGGGAGGAAAAAAAAAAAATAGAAAAAGAGGACCTGGCAGGGCACAACCATAAATTTCTGCGCTCGGTTCCCCGTGTGACAACTGAAGATAAGCAGCCCTCCCTGTTCTCCTTGGTGTTTGCCCAGCCAGCTTGCTTAGCCAGCCAGCTTTCTGGGAGCAGAGACTCTCCTGCCATCTCAGTGTTTGTGTAACTCCTGGCGGAGCGGGGCCGCGATCTCCGTCGGGGCGCCTCCACATCATTAGAATAATAAAACAATACAGGAACAAGAGTTTCTCTCTTCCTCCTGGTGACAACAACCATCGTGCACTCCCCCCTCCCCACATCCCCAGCAAAGAGTTTTAGCGAAGCCGGCGAGTGCGGCTCGAGTTGGGCTCAGCCTAATTCTTTTAAAGACTAATTCAGTCTGATAAGAGTGCCCGGGACAAAGCCTGCCCTGGCAGCATAATTAAATAAGTACAAATTGTTTCTAAAACCTCACGCTGGCAAAATTTTTACAATTAATGACCAGTTGTCACTGTTGGGGCTTGTTGGGGAGGAATCACTCTCAACTTAAGCGCCTGATCTGGGTCAGCAGCCCATCCATTGCCCGTTTGAGGACGGGAAAGCAAACAGGCAGCGTGGCACTGCCCCAATAAGCCGTTAATGACACCGTACTCATTACCACAGATGACAAACATCACGCTCTTGTTTCTAAGCAGAATTTTTGCCAGCTCGCTTTGACTTTCTAGGCTATGATTAAACACAGCCAGAAAAATAGGGTGCTTACCTGGCCTACTTTTTTTCATTTTCCCCCTCCGCATGCATTTTTCATCGAAAAAAGCTGCACAGTAGAACAAGCATCTGTATGATCACATAGGAGGCTTGATGAATGTAGGACAACATTAAGTTATTTTAATAATGCAGCTTATGAAGGACTGAGAAAAAAATAATATGGTTAGGTGATCAATTAAAGAAGAGCCACGTGCTCTGAAATCTCAAATAAGAAACAGTACAGACAGATATGTGTATCTCTATGCCAAATTTCTCTGTGTACTAAAGAAGAAAGGATAGTAAACATTTTTATTTTAAAAAGCAACGTTACCATTGTGGTATCAATCAAATGCTAGGTAATTCAAAAAATATGCTGACACGCTCTGTCCTTTCCTTGCCCTGCTCTGCCTACATTTTTTAGCACATACAGTGCATCCACTTGAAAGCGTGGTGGATCCTTGCACACAGCAGGATTTTGCAGTCTCCTGCGGGACCCACCATGTTACAATAGCGTTCAAAGCTTTATAAGCTTCATTTAGTTTCAGCAAGCCTGTTGGAGCATTGTCTGTGCTTAAAGAGGCATTTAAAACTAAAGCGAAGCTTTGAAAGCTTCAGAGACAATGACGCTGGACTCCCTAAACCCATGAGTTCACTGCACGGTTTGAAGTGATGGCATCATGTAGAAAACATGACACGCTGCTCTGAGAGCCCTGCGGTACCTAGGCATGAAAGAGGGGGTGAGCTAGGAAATCTGGGGCACGCGTTGAGTTTCTGTTGCTGAGGGTCATGTCTGTACCACGGGGAAGAAAAGCATCCTTAATTTTTTCCTGCCCTTGAGATTTGTACCCATGCATATTTATTCTCTTGCTCTGGAATGATTTCTAAGCCACTGCTATATGCATTTCTAAGCTGTTATGAATAAAAGAAAACAACCCCCGGAGCGCACACAATAAAAACAAGTGGTGACGCAGCAGCCATGCCACGAGGACGTATCCGGCTTCTGCGACTCCTCCGTCCTGCGGCGCCGTGCTGGTGTAAATGGTTTGCACATCCCTGGACTGAGCAAAAGGCACCATTTAACACAGAACTACGCTATCTACGAGTCGAGGGAAATAGCTGCCAAACAGGCGTCAGTAAAGCTGTGCTTTCCCAAAAGGTACTAATTTTTCAATGCGCCGCCATGCCTGTCACCGTTTCTAGGCAAGGGCATATCATTTGTATAACCAAGGTGATAAACTGCACCGATAACATCTCAAGGTGAAAGGAAAACATCCCCTTGAGCCCCCAAAATAAGCATCCACCCTACCCATGCCACCTCGCTCGGGCTGCGAAGGTCACCCGCATCCTTGGGCTGCAGCAGCACGAAGTCCCTGCTCCTGCCTCGTAGGAGTTCCCCGGCAAAAGCCCCGGTGCTTGGCCGCGGGCAGCAGCCACCTCAGCCGCCAGCAAGAAGGACGAAGAGAGGGAGACCCGCGCAAAAATAGGAATGATCCACATAAATTAGCACAAGTCAGCTACGTGGTGCCCATAAGCAGATCGAAAGGACGGTGTGTAGGAAACGGGCGTAATAAATACCAGCCTCATGAAAAGCCGTCGGGCCTGAGTGGGTTTAGAAATAAAACTGTAAATACGATTCCACGGGATGATAAATACTGTCAATAAAAGCTGGGCGCACCCCAGTGCCAAGGCAGCGCTTGGAGAGCCACGTCGTGTCTCACAGGCTGCATCTCGTTCGTAAGACCACGGTATTTCATCGGGGCGCAGCTGCAGGCAAAGCTCGGTGGAGCGGAAAAGGAGACGGCGTGAGCCACGGCAGAGTTATGGTGTGGTTTAATTTTCAACTTCAATAGCTGTAGAAGCTTTTAATAGGGGTAAAATGTAGTTTTATTTAACCTCAGTCCAGCAGAGCTGTTTTTCACTACAACTAAAAATAGGGAAAATAAACCACTTAGAGGCAGGTAACAGGCATGGGAAATTTTAGCCCAAAGGGTTAAAGCCTGGTAAAGGTGTAAAGCAACCAGAATCAGTTTAGTATCGCAGTATGTCAGAAAAAAGCTTAGCTGTCAAGAATGCAGCAGTTCCATGTGTGTGCAGATACATTTGAGGGACAAAGATGCACTGCTTCATTGAAAAAACAGAGCACAAAAATAAGAAAGATTTCAAAATACATCCAAATTGGAAACAGTACTATTAAAAGCTTACTTAAACACAGTAAAATACTGCTGTAGCTCTTTTTTTGAAGTCCTGAAGTGCTACTATAACAAAAATAAACATGCTGATAAAATACTAGAGAACAGCAATGCCAAACTCGCAGAGAAGTGAATGACCCATTTGCCCGAGCCGTGCTTCAGGCCTGGCTCCAAAGCTGGCTTCGCAGCCCAGGATCCGATGTTAATAGGTCACAGATGTTCTCCTGTAAGAAAAAGAAGTTGAATGTGTTTATTTCTTTCGTGGTACAGGCCAGAGGGCAGATAGGGGAGCAACTGGAAACCTCTGAGTTGCAGTTACTTGATCGAATAACCCGTTCAAGAAAAAGATGTTGCCGTGCAAAATTATCACCCTCCCAGTTTCAACAGCGAGTGAGAGTTTCACTTCCATCTGAAACTGAGGGGGGAATTTAGCTAACCTAGAAAAACAATGTAATGCACACGGTTTGTGAAGTACCAGGGATTTTTCATGCCACAGCCTTAAGGCCACCTCTTTTTTTACACCCTCAAAGAAGCCGTGGGGGCTGGCCGCTGCTCAGCTCAGTGCCAGGGCATCACGATGCAGGCGCAGGTTGGGCTCTCCAGCCAGGGCTGGGCTCGCTGCCTGCTGTGCAAGAGCTGCAATGAGGAGGCATCACCTCTGGGCACGACCCATCTTCTTGGTTCGCCTCTTTCCAGACAGCTAGCGTGGCTGCAGCCACCAGTTTCTTATCGAGTGCCCTTACACAGCCCCTTGCTCTTTCAGTAAATTAATCATAGAATCATGGAATCATAGAATGGCTTGGGTTGGAAGGGACCTTAAAGATCATCTAGTTCCAACCTCCTTGCCATGTGAGCAAGGACACCTCCCACTAGACCTGGTTGCTCAAAGCTCATTCAACCTGGCCTTGAACCTTCCAGGGATGGGGCCTCAACAGCTTCCCTGGGCAACCTGTTCCAGTGCCTCACCACCCTCAGAGTGAAAAATTTCTTCCTAATATCTTTTCTAAATCTACCCTCTTCCAGTTTGAAGCCATCACCCCTCATCCTATCACTACATTCCCTTGTAAAAAGTCCCTCTCCAGATTTCTTGTAGGCCCCCTTAGGTACTGGAAGGCTGCAAGAAGGTCTCCCTGGAGCCTTCTCTTCTCCAGGCTGAACAACCCCAACTCTCTCAGCCTGTCCTCATAGCAGAGGTGCTCCAGCCCTCTGATCATCTTCGTGGCCCTCCTCTGGACCCACTTCAACAGGTCCGTGTCCTTCTTATGTTGGGGGCTCCACAGCTGGATGCAGTACTCCAGGTGGGGTCTCATGAGAGCGGAGTAGAGGGGCAGAATCACCTCTCTCGACCTGCTGGCCACGCTTCTTCTGATGCAGCCCAGGATAAGGTTGGCTTTCTGGGCTGAAACATTGCCGGCTCATGTTGAGCTTCTTATCCACCAACACCCCCAAGACCCTTTCCTCAGTGTTGCTCTCAATCCATTCTGTGCCCAGCCTGTATTTGTGCATGGGATTGCCCTGACCCACGTGCAACCTCATGAGGTTGGCATGGGCCCACCTCTCAAGCCTGTCCGGGTCCCTCTGGATGGTATCCCTTCTCTCCAGCATGTCGACCGCTCCACACAGCTTGGCGTCATTAGCAAACTTGCTGAGGGTGCACTCAATCCCAACATCCATGCTGCCGACAAAGATGTTAAATAGTACCAGTCCCAGTACTGACCCTGAGGAACACCACTTGTCAATGCTCGCCACTTGGACCTCAAGCTGTTGACCGCGATTGTCCAGCCAGTTCCTTACCCACCAAGTAGTCCATTTATCAAATCCATGTCTCTCCAATTTAGAGACCAGGATGTCATGTGGGCAGTGTCAAATGCTTTGCAACAAGTCCAAGTAGATGACGTCTGTGGCTCTCCCCTTATCCACCAACACTGTAACGCCATCATAGAAGGCCACCAAATTTGTCAGGCATGATTTGCCCTTAGAGAAGCCATGTTGGCTGCCACTGATCACCTCCTTATTTTCCATATGCCGTAGCAGAGTTTCCAGGAGGATTTTGTCCATGATCTTGCCAGGCACAGAGGTGAGACTGACCAGCCTGTAGTTCCCCGGGTCTTCCTTTTTTACCCTTTTTAAAAATGGGGGTTATGTTTCCTCTTTTCCAGTCAGCGGGAACTTCACTGGACTGCCATGACTTCTCAAATATGAAGGATAGTGACTTGGCAACTTCATCCACCGGTTCCCTTAGGACCAGAGAATGAATCTCATCAGGTCCCATGGACTTGTGCATGTTCAGGTTCCTCAGCTGGTCTTGGGCCTGGTCTTCTCCTACAGTGGGCAATACCTCACTCTCCTAGTCCCTGCCTTTGCCTTCTGCTACTTGGGCAGTGTGGTTAGAGCCTTTACCAGTGAAGACTGAGGCAAAAAAGCCGTTGAGTACCTCAGCCTCCTCCATATACCAGGTGACCAGGTCTCCCGTTTCCTTCCTGAGTGGGCCCACATTTTTCCTAGTCTTCCTTTTGTCCCCGATATATCTGTAGAATGCTTACTTGTTGCCCCTGATGCCCCTGGCCAGATTTAACTCTACCAGGGCTTTAGCATTCCTAACCTGATCCCTGGCTGCCCGGACAATTTCTCTGTATTCCTCGCAGGCTACCTGCCCTTGCTTCCACCCTCTGTAGGCTTCCTCTTTCTGTTTAAGATTGTTCAGGATCTCCTTGTTCATCCACGCAGGCCCCCTGGCGTTTTGCCTGACTTCCTCTTTGTCGGGATGCATCGCTCCTGAGCTTGGTGGAGTTGGTGAGGGGCTTAATCCTTTAGGGAAAAGAAAAGCCAGGGTATTACGAGGGAGAAAGTAAATCTGTCCCTGAGGACAAGGACTGCTATTACAAAGTTGCCCTGACCACCCCAAAGCATTGGCATTTGATTTTACTGATGTCAGGGCTGGTTTTAATGGGGGATGAGGAGAGGCACTGCCTTGCACCTGGGCTGCATGGGGAGCAGTGGGGTGGGTGGCAGGCTAAGATAGAGCAGTAAAACTCGTCTGACATGGAAATGGGAAGGATGACGGGACCCGAGCTCAACCCACAGCATCAACGCCACTCCTTTCTGGATGCCTATATTTCATAGAGCAGTAAAATCCTAGGCAAGAGTTGAGTATCTCACGACAGTCCTGCAGATACAGGGTACTGAAGTCCTCTGCAGGGCCCCATTTTCACCGCCGCTGGAGTCAAATGTCACGCTTCTTCCAGGGGTGGCAGTCATGGGTGCCCAGCTACAAACAAGCATTCCTCAAAGGGTACAAAATATACACGAACTCCCCACCCCGCAGACGGCTCAGCTGAGGAAAGGTGGGGAGGTAACGCCTCGCCCTGGGTCAGAAGCCACGACACCCCCCTCACTTGAAACGGTGTGATTTCTGGAGGAGTCTCTGCAGAAGCCCTTGCCACGTGGCAGGCCCTAGAGCACAGCGAGGAGGCCCAGGCCGCCCTGAGAAAAGCCAAAAGAGCAACTTTTCTCTCGTATTCCTATAGCCAGGGATCAGCCTAGACACTTAGTACTTTCTAATCCACTTTCAGATGCTACCTAGAAAAGCGTTGCAGGAAAATCAGATGATTTGGACATTTTAAAGATTTTTTTATTTCCCAGAAAGCAATTTTAGGCTTGTTCGCTTCTTTTCACAGAACATCTGCAGTTCCCTGCAACTGTAATTGCTGTCATTGTCTTCTGAAAATGACACTGGCGCTTGTACAGCCTCCTTCCAAATAATTGCAGGTACTTTCAGTTCCTTAGGGGAGCACATTTTTGATGCGCAGGGCTTTCCCTCACAGCACCTCTGCCCTTTCCCCAGGGCTGTGCGTGCATGCATCTGCTGTGCTGACATCCCAGGGGCTGTGGCCCTGCACTCACCAGCTATTCCCATTGGCACGGCACTCGCAGCTGGACAGGAAGCGGTACAGCTCCAGCACGGTCTGGCTGAGGAGTCGTGCAGATCCCATCAGCCACAGGAGCCGGGTGCCTAATTCTCTGCATGCCATGCCAAAAATGTACTCTGCTGGGTGCCTGAAGGCCACGCAAGGTTGCTTTTTTAAACCTATCGTATGTGCTGGGCGCCGCTCAAAGGAAATGCAACTGCGGTGTTTCTCTAAAGGGCTTGCTAAGACATTAAACAAGTAGACCCCTGAAAACAATGCATGCATCCTAGGAAATAAGTTTGGGTTATTCTAATGAATTACATGTTTACATCTAAAATCTATTTAGTTTCCAGCAAGAAATCAGGAGATGGCTAATGTGGAATATTTCCTTAGATTCTGTCAAAACAGCCATCTGGTGGCTAGGTAAATGCAGAAAGATCGGGACTTTCTTTAGGACATTGAAGACTATCATACAAATAGGTTACAAATAAGAGGTTTTGTTTCTATATAAAACTGTTAGCCTTCTAAAATTCAACACTCTAGCTCTGCTCTCAGCTTTCTGAAGCATTATTCCTTAAGTTGCTGACTACACACTTGCACTTACATGTTTTCTTATTTTTTGGCTCAGTGGAGCAAGCAGTCAGCTTTTCCCTCATTCCTGAGGGATATCAGGTTACAACGAATGTTGTTCTGCTCTTATATACTTACCCAGTGGCATATTAAAAATGCATATTTTCCATTTGATTTTTCTCCTTGCCAGAGTTGGGTTTAATGCCACTTTTCTTCTCCCACTTGCTAGGTACTGTTAACAAGCTACTAGCTTATTCCCAGATGTAAAAAGGCAGGCAACAACACATGCCCTGTTTAACCCCAGTTGGGGGCCTATAGTCCCTGCAAGTCACAAAAGTGCCAGTTCATTTTTAACTAAGGAAATTTATAGTGCCTCCCTGCAGCTAAACTATTTTTGAGTGTATTAATTTTTTGAGGAGGTAGGCGAAAGATGGGTGTAGGGAGGCTGCCTGGTAATGGGGCAGCCTCCTGCAGCTGCGTGCATTCCTGCCCCCCGATGCACGGCACGCGTTCCCATCGCAGGTCCCAGAGGGGCTGGAGTCCCTGCTGGTGGGTACCACGCCTGCCCCTCTGCCCTGCCCTCGGGATGCCGGGCAGCCGGCTGGCACCTGCACGGCCATGGATGAGCAACCCACTGCTGAGCTCTGGGGGACATTCAGGGCGCTGTTGCTCTTGGTTTTGTTGCAACTTTGAGCTCCGTTCAGCTATTAAAATCGGTAAGAATTGAAAAAACAGCCAGAAATATGGTGCGGGCTTGTTAGAGCTGCGTGCTGAGGTCTGCGAGGATGGTGAATATCCACCTGCCTTTTCCTTGCCCACCACTGCCGCAGCTCAGTTTAGCAGTTTCAGCTAAGTCCTGGAAGAAAAAAGTCAGGATAAAATCCCCTGAGGTAGGTCTGACTCCCACAAGCATTATCCAGTACTGCTCCAGCAGCCTGCACCACCGTTCAGCTGCCCAAAGCCCATTATCTGACCTGAGGAGAAGCCCAAGTGCCAAAAGGCCAACATCTGCCCGTCTTCCCTTCCTGCTCTCCGTGCTTCATCAACCCCCCGCTCTCAGGTCAAGGTGCTGCAAACCCATCTTCGTGCACATGTAACCATGGGACCTTGTTCTCAGTCTCCAAACTCTTTAGGTCCAGAAGCAGGCTTACTATCTTGCACATATGTGTGCATTCATCAGTGTAATAAAAAAAAAAAACTTGCCAACGGATTTTTTTTTTTCTTGTTTACAAATATGTCAAACACTTGGAATCATTAAGGAGGCCTAATGCTAATAATACTTTTACAGATGTGCCAGAAACTGTATAGGAATCTCGAGAGGCAATTTATCACTATCATAATTCCCCAAAACACCCAGAGGAGGGTTGTGACTGCTTTTCTTACAGCAAAAAAGGGGTGAAAGTTTCAGCCTGAAAATACATTTGTGAGTGGGTAATTGCCATGTGTGAAGAGCATGAGCTAGAGGACTAGACACACAGAGAGGGCCAGTAAATCATACGGATGTAAAAGCATGTTAACACTCAAGCTAGAAATACTGTTTAAAGGAATTGTATTGTCTGTTGGCATTGTATTTTATTTTCTCTTAATTGAGCATATAAAGAAGTAGATCACTCCTCAGTGCAAACTTCTGAATTGGTGCCTCACAACTTGGATTTATCTGTGGCCATACAATTATGGATGATCAAAAACAATTAAATGCATTCATTAAGTAATGATCTTACCAATGGAAAATATGTGAAACCAAAAAGTCAAAAAAGTCATAGGAAAAAATGTTCTAAAATTATTTATATATTTATATTCTAATATGACATACAGTAGCAAGGACAGGCTGGTATTTCTAAAAGGTCATTTTTTTGTGCAAGTAACCAGCAATGAAAATATCAGAATCACATATTCCACGATTCATAGTCCTAGCAGCCAGAGGTAGGGAGTTTGCATGGACATACTGTAACTCTTAACCTACGAAGGGATACATCTAGGTTTTATGGCAACTCATGAATCTTCAGCAAGAGAGCTAGGTTATCTTTCTTTTCTTTATACAAATCTAAGCATTTCAATTCCATCCATTTGGGAAAAATCCAAAAGATTTTTTTATTCTATTTAGCATGACCAGCATGTGAAAAGAAAAGAGAGGATGCTTGATGCAACTTTCTCAAGGAAAAATAGTGCAAACTCACCTCTAACTCTGCTGGGAAACCCTTCCATTCCAAACAGGAAGACAAGGGGAAAAAGCCTAATGGACTAAACTTGAAACTTGGTTTGTTCCAATTTCTGTTTTAAGTAGTTGAAGGTAACACATCCATCCTTCAAAAGCATTGAAAGCTGATGAGACTGATTCTCAAACTGAAAAAGGACATGAGACTTCTGTCAATTCCAAAACCAATTATTGAGGAAAAAAAAACAAAAAAAACAAACAAAAAAAACCCCCAACAAAACAAAACAAAACAGCTTTACTGCCAGTCTCTGTCGAGACCCCAGATCCGATCCAAGGGCTCTGAAAACAGTAATAAGCAAAATGACTTTCATCTAGATTGCGTGTTCCTGCTGTATGCAGAACCAGGCTCCATTGCTCCTGCAATAAGGGATGATTTACAATCCCACTGTCTTTGACAACCGAAAGCTTAAGTGAAAAAAAACACTCACAAAATCTCCCTTATTTACTTGAGTTCATCTAGCTGCCCTAGGGAAGAGACCTGAGACTAACTCAGACAGATTTTTAGGCTCCCAGTGATTTCAGAACTCGATCTCCTGAAAAGCTCTGAAGAGACATAGATTCACAAGTGCCTTGCATGGCATTTAGCAGAGCTGTACTCCAAACCCCAGGGAATGTCAAGGCAGATGCTGAAAAACACTCAATAACCTGCTGAGGGGCCGGAAGCAAAAGAGACTGTATTGTGCTTAAAGCACGCCAGGAAAGCTTCTGTTGGAGAAAGTGCACTGTGGAGTAAGATCTTTTCCTTATACCTCCATTTTACCTGCGAACTAAGAAAAAAAGAATTCATTTAAAGAAAAAAACTTCACAATACTGTTTATGATGCTTATGAAAAGACAGGATCGGGCTGGTCCCTTCCAGAGGCTAGGCTGCAATAGAACTGCACTTTAAGTTGCATTTGACAGAAACACATTTTTCAACAAAACCTCTTCAGTCTCGAAGCCTTTTAGATGCTGCAGAGAGAGCTACTTTTCTCCACAGCAGGCTGAAGCTGCATCTCACGTCTCATTTCAACACAACAGCTGTTTCTGCAGCAAGGCATTACGAAACACGGAGCGTTTGAGGCTTGTTCGCAGAGACTCTTTGCATGAGTAATCTCTGAGCAATCACAAGTTTTCCTCGAGAGAAGCTCCACAGCGTACAGCAGATTACCGAGCTCTGCCTTGGCATCAAGTGCTCTGGCTGAAACGCGTCCTGGGGCTGAGAGGTAAGAAGACATCAGCTCGTTGCTGATGGGAAAGGCCAGGGGCACAATATCCTGCATCATCTTGCATTACACTACCTCCCAGCCCCGCTGCAGAGAGCGCTCCAGCAAAGTTCTTCTGTTTCAATAACAATCGGGTGTGATTCAAGAAGCTTTAGCCAAAAAGTAAGATGGAAGCCACGCGCCAAGGAAATCTGCAGCACAAACCTCCCAGACTTTTATCCCTGAAGCAGTAGGTACCAATTTCAACTCAGAAGGCAGAAAGGAGTGGGAGCGGGAAATTGTGGAGGTGAAACCCAGGGCACACTTGGTGGAGGTGAATGGAGGCAAGAATCCTGATTCCCTAGAGGTGAATAGGGTTCAAGTAAAAAAGGAGTTTTATTAGGCTGAGCAGAGGATTCCTAAAAAGGAAATTATTTTCCTCCTTTTCATGGACAAAAAGATTGTTCCAGTGACAGTTACCATGGAAACCGATTTCGAGAATAACAAGAAAGCATTTATGGTACAGAGCTTATTTTAAAGGATGGTGAACCAGCAGCATCCCATTCCCGTAACTGGACTGATAACCTGATCAGATGGCCCAAAGAACTAAAATAACATGTTTTAAAGTGGTGTGGAACAGCAATGCTAAATGGAGCTGTCACAGCTTCGTATCGCTGCGCCTTTATGACCTTCAAAGCTGTGGACAGGGAACTTCAAAGGAAGTTTCTCCCAGGACACAGCTTTAGCCAGGCTGACTGGCACTGCATCTCTCAGCAAGCAAAAGCCAGAGACTGGTGAGCACCTCTCCTCGCATTAATTCAATTAGTCTGTCATTTTCTTTTGTGTCATACAGGTTTTTTTTCCTCCCCAGCAGACTGAAAATTCACAGCCGTCAAACACAAGGGCATACGCGACTGACCAAAGTGAGGAGGGCAGCACTCCTACTCGCCACGGTACCTTTACACTCATGTATTTCACTTCTTCCTGCGGCTGCCACACAGACAAGGGAAACTAAGAAGCGCCTGCTACCCCAAGGGCTACCGTGATGCTGACTGCACACCTTGGTGGTAAGTATTTTCCCCACCAGCTGTGGGGAAGCCACTGAAAAAAGCAACTAACGTTGCCTGTAAAACCTAGCATACATTGAAACAAGCACATACTCCCAAACTGGCCATCTGTGATTTAATCCAGTCGAAGCAGAAACAGGTCAACCCTTTACACTGAGCATGAAGGAGTTTTCCCATTATCCCAGTCCACTGATCTCTGAAAAACCAGGAAGAGCTGTGACCTTTTGGAAGGGCCCATAACCTCCTGACTCTGCTCTTTACAGTAAAGGGGTTAATTTCTGCCAGGGTAGCTCAAGTCTTAAGGAAGAAGGAGGAGATACTAGCTTGTACAGCCAGAGGTATTCTCAATGAGAGAGCTCCCCTCTGCAGCGGGGGATAAAAAGTCACCTACTAATGGTTATTGCAAGCATGAAATCACTGGCACCTAAAATTTTCTTTCCCATTAAATGGAAATGCAAGCTAATAAAAGCTACTTGCATACATTGCCCCCAGGTTTCCCATCTTGGGAGTAGCCATGTGAGGCTGCAAGTGATAATACTCATCCTCTGTGAAGAAAAAAAAAGTCTGGTTTACATTGATCTGGGATTCAAGGATGAGGTAGAGATAAGAAAAGTCGTTTCTAGGGTCTCTCTCACACACATAATGTTAAAATGTTGACTTCAGAGTAGAAGTCATGAGGTTTTTTTCTTCCCCTCATCTTGAGTCTTTGCTCTGTTTTGTATTTACTTTCTGGTTTTATTGCTTCTCCTGGAACTTTGAAGGCTGAGGGATGGGAGGCTGGACATGTGCATTATCTCTATTCCAGACTTCAAAGAGAGAGAATACGTGGACATGAGCTTTAAACTAAAGGCAATAATGCTCTACTAGTACTGCCACAAAATTTTTCACGCAAGGCTATCAAGAGCTTTTCAGCTTTCCAGAAAGATAGGAGGCCGTTCTCTGCACACAAGTACCAAGGAGCAGTATCTCTCCTCACAGCCACCCGCAGTGCTGGAAGGAGAACCACGCAGCCCAGGCTCCAGGGGCCAGCCTCTAACGGCTAAAACCCAAGATAAGATGACACCTGTCAGGTAGAGCAAAGACAAGAGGCAAACCCCAGGCTTTTGCAGGATGTGAGTGCAGAAATGGATGAGAAAATTAACTCAATCAGATCTGGATGCTTTTTGAAGCACTCGGCAATCAAGCAAGTCTGTAAAGGCACACGCTGCAGAAATGCTTGTTTTTCAAGTAGACTGGTGCTGCTCAGAAGGTTCTTCTTCTACTGGCTTATGGGCAAAACTTCTTTCATTTTAGTAAAAGCTGAAACCATGTGTCCCACCATCATTGCTGTGGTTCCTACAAGAGCTGACAGAACCGTTCCATTAGCGTTGGCTTGGTGAATGAAACTAAAGCCTCTGAAATATATTATCTTGGAAAAAAATTGCATTGTCAATTAGATAGCTTGATATCAAATGTTTTCCTTCAGTAACTCCATAGCACACCTGCAAGCTTGGTCCTCTGAATTTAATTTAATTATAAATGGTTGTTTAAACCACTGCATACTAGTTTATGATACAAAAGCACTTGCATTAGAGTACAAGTATTCACCCCTCACTTGCCAAGGTGTTTGTTAGGGTTATTATATCCAAAAAAAGTTGCCTAAAAGAGCTGAGAGGGGAACTGCTATCAAATGTAGATCTTGGTAGTGCTTTTTAAGCAGCAAACCCTCCTTCCTCTGGCTGTAATTCAGGATAGAGACATACTAACCAATAGTCGTAATCATAGAAAGCCAAAAAACTTTACAAAAACTTGTTGCTATTGTTTTATATCTGCTCCCTACCAGAAGCTGGATGATGCAGCTGGGGGGTTGGTATAGGAAATACTTGCAAAGCAAGTCAGGAATCAGTGCTTTTGATTTATGATTTCCTAATTCAAGAAGCCAGTTCAAAAAAGAGGTCAGACAATGCCCATTCCGTTGGCTCAAGACTGGCAAGGCGGAAGTCTAAAAAGAATTAAAAATTTAAATTCCCTGTTTTAATTTCCCAAGTTCCTATCAAGTTAACAGCCAAATTTGCATATCAGTAAAGGGCACTTAACAGAAAATGCTCTCTGTTTCAGTAACTAGCATAAGCATTGAAGAAAGAATAAGAATGAAAATATGCAACCCCAAAATGCAGATTTCATATCATGCCTACTCAAAAGAGCAAAGACGCATATCCCACTCAGACATGCATGGTTTTCCCAGGTTTGTACAATCTTCTAACGATTTAGACAGTTAACGATAAGGAAAGGCCTCCTAGACTTTTTTCTTTTTTTTTTCCTGGTAAAGAAAAAGACAGCTTCAAAGATGTGATAATCAATTTTGAACACAACATTTTAAATTTAAGCTTTGATTTTGAATTATTTTAACTATTTTCATTTTTACCGCCTCCAATCTAAGGACAGAACAGTAAACCAGTACTTCTATAACACCTTTACTTGAAAGGACCAGAAAAAGTCGATGGACTCCAAAGATGGATTTGAAGCCGGTTTGTTCAAAATAGCTGTTAAAAATTACTGAACCTTTGACGGTAGTTACACCAAAACCAGAATCCAGGCTTTTTTTCCTTTTTTTTCTTTAATAGCTAAGGATGCTAATGATAAATACCTCATTGAAATCAGTGCCTAGTGAAAAACAAACAATAAAGCTTCTTGCCTTTCACCAGATGATACTGAGATTGGTGTTTTGGAGCTCTTGGTATAAGTCTCTCCGGTGTTATTTCTTACATACCCTTCTCAAATAGATACAATATTAATGACCATGTAACAACAAACAGGTCTGCTACAGAGCCTTGACTTTTGTTTTTTTAAGCACTGATCTCAGGAATTGACTGGATTTTAAAAACATAGCGAAAAGCATATTCCCTAGATTATATTCTAAGAGGAAAGAAAGCCCACAGAGGAATATAATTTATTATGATGATTAATTGATATCCATGCAAAAAATTAATCAAAAAGCATTTCTGCCACTGGGAATACATCTTTGACCAAGTACAACATAACGGGGGGGG